>PVIR01026488.1:0-23849 GCA_004026965.1 Petromus typicus | reverse complement strand
GTCAATGTTTAAAAATCAATAGCGTTTGTTTACACAAATAGTAGACCCACTGAGATAGAAATTGGAGAGTCAGTCCCTTTCACAATAGCAATCAGAAAAACAAAATATCTAGAAGTAAATCTAACCAAGGAGATGAAATTCCTCTGCTATGAAATCTATAGCACTCTGAAAAAGGAGATAGAAGACAATCTCAAAAAATTAAAGACATACCTTGCTCCTGGGTAGAAAGAACCAATATTTTCAAAATGACTCTACTCCCAAAACTACTCTATGCATTCATCGCAATACCAATTGAAATCTCAACAGCACATTTTACAGATCTAGAGAAAAAAAACCAAACTTTCATCTAGAACCACAAAAGACCTAGAACAGCCAAAGCAATTCTAAGCAATAGGGACATGGTGGGGGGTATCACAACTCCGATCCTCAAACTGTACTATAAAGCCACTGTGAGAAAAACTGCATGGTATTGGCAAAGTAACAGACCCGAGGATCAATGGAGTAGACTAGAAGATCCAGAAACTACTCCAGATGCACTGAGCCACCTGATCTTTAACGAAGGAGCCAAAAACCCTCAATGGAGGAAAGATAGCCTCTTTAACAAATGGTGCTGGAAAAATGGGGTTTTAACTTGCCAAAGACTAAAACTGGATCTAAGTCTTTCACCGTGTACCAAGCTAAAATCAAAGTGGATAAGAGACCTAAATATTAAAACAGACACTCTAAACCTGTTGCAAAATAGATTAGGTAAAACTCTTGAAGACATTGACTTAAGGAAAGACTCCATGAACAAAAATTCTATAGCACAGGAATTGGTTGAAAAAAAATCAACAAATGAGATCTATTTCTTTTAAAAATCTCTGCACATCAAAGGAAACCACCAACAGTGCAAACAGGCAACCAACAATGTGAGAAAAAATCTTTACCAGCTGTTCCTCAGATAAAGGGCTACTATCTAGAATTTGTAAAGAGCTCAAAAAAATCAGCCCACTCAAATTTAAAGACCCAGTTCAAAAATGGCCATCTGAAATGAGCAGATATTTTTCAGAGGAAGAAGTAAGAGCAGCTAAGAAGCATATGAAGAAGTGCTTAACATCATTAGTCATTTGAGAGATGCAGATGAAAACAACACTAAAATTTCAGATCTCACTGCACATAGAATGGCTGCCATTTCAGAATCAGCCAGCAGTAAATGTTGGCAAGGCTGCAGAGAATAAGGATCCCTTCTGCACTGTTGGTGGGACTGTAGACTCGTACAACCCCTGTGGAGATCAGTTTGGAGATTCCTCACAAAGCTAGGATTGGGGTTCCCATTTGACCTGGCCATTGCCCTGTTTTATATATACACAGAAGAGTTAAAAAAACTCATATCTCAGTGACGTATGTGCACCCGTGTTTATAGCAGCTCAATTTGTGGTTGCTACATCTTGGAAACAACCCAAGTGTCCATCAACTGGAGACTAGATAAAAAAGCTGTGGTTCTTCTACAGAATGTGGTATTACTCTGCCATAAAAAGTGATAAGTTTGAATCATTTATACTTAAATGGAAATACCTTGAGGATATCCTCATAAGTGAAATAACTAGGTCACAGATAGTTAAATATCGCATCTTTTCTCTGGTATGAGAAAATAAAGATGTAAATGAGTCCTAGAATTGTATGTTACATATTGTGAAATAGAAAATACTCAAAGTAACATAGGATAAATGGGGAAAATAATGCGATTATAATAAAAAAGAAAGGAAACAAATTTTATGTATATGGGAGGTGTTAGGGTGGTAGGGCTATGGGAAAAAAATGAGAATTAAGTTGTGTCTTATACTGGTAAAAATCCCCATTATTGCATGCAATCGTGATGTGTATATGTAATGTACCAATAACAATTTCAATTTAAAAAACTAAATAAAAATGCACTGCAAAGTGCAGATTCCTTCTGACCATGGTGTTTGCATCTTCTGCAAGGTAGAAACTGCTGCCCAAGTTCAATTGTCTCCAGCTATTTTCTCATCCAAATGAACAGTGTTCTGCTATTTGGGCCTTACTCTTGTCAAAACTGGTAAAAACAAGGAGAAAAGAACGGGTGTTTCTCTTCTAATACATGGCCCAGAGCTTGCTGAAAGTACAGTTCAACTGTGTTCCTGAAGTTACGTTTGTAGCCATGCTATCGAAGCTCCAGCTATGTTTTCCTGGGAGAAACATTCTGAAATATCACGCATTCACTTCCTTTGGTTTCAATTAAGTTCGTTAGATGCGAGAATCAAGCTGCACAAGAAAATACACTGCAAAGTGCAGGAACCCTCTGAGCATGGTGTTTGCATATCTTCCAAGGCATAATCCTATGCCCTAGTTCACTTGTCTCCAGCTCTTTGCTCTTCCAAATGAACAACCTTCAACTCCATGGGTCTTCCTGGCACACAAACCGGACTAGCAGGCCGAAAATGTTGGTTGTTTATCTGCCAGTAAAGGACACAGACCTTACTTAAAGTACAGTTTAACTGTGTTCCTGAAATTATATTTGTGGTCAAGCTACCAAAGCTCCATCTCTGTATTCCTCAGAGAAACATTGTGACATATCGTCCATTCACTGCCCTTGATTTCAATGGACTTCTCCAGAAGCAGGAGTCAAGCTGCACGGGTAAGTACAGTGCAAAGTGCGGGAAACTTCTGAGCATGCTGTTTGTGTCTCCTCCAAGGAGGAATACTCTGCTCAAGTTCACTTGACTCTAGCTCTTTGCCCTTTCAAATGAGCAACATTCTGCTCCTTGGGCTGCCTGGCATACAAAACTGGAAAAGGAAGCAGAAAAGAACGGCTGTTTCTCTGCCATTGACTGGCACAGAACATGCTGAAAGTACAGTTACACTGTGCTCCTGTAGTTCAATATGGGGTCAAGTTATCATAGCTCCAGCTCTGTATTCCTGGGAGAAACCCTCTGAGATATCGTCCATTCACTGCCCTTGGTTTCAATTCAGTTTGCCAGAAGCAGGAGTCAAGCTGCATGGGAAAGTGCTATTAAAAGTGCAGGAACTTTCTGAGCACAGTGTTTGTGTATCCCATAAGGAAAAATCATCTTTCAAAGTTCACGTATCTCCAGCTCTTTGCTCTTCCAATGAGCAGCATTCTGCTCCGTAGGCCTGCCTGGAATAAAAACTGGGAAATTCAGGCAAAATGAATGCCTGTTTTGATGCCAGTAAATGTCAGAGAGCTTGAAGAAAGTTCAGTTCAACTCTGTTCTTCAAGTTTCGTTTGGGTTCAATCTATCGAAGCTCCAGCTCTGTTTTCCTGGGAGAAACAATTTGAGACCTCACCTTTAACTGCCCTTGGTTTCAATTGAGTTCACTGGAAGCTGAAGTCAAGCTGCACAGGAAGGTGCACTGCAGAGTGCATAATCCATCTGATAACAGTGTTTCCGTCTCCAGCAAGGAAGAATCCTCTGCCCCAGTTCACTTGTCTCCAGTTCTTTTCTTGTCCAAATGAACAGTGTTCTGCTATTTGGATGTTCCTGTTGTATAAACTGGGAAAATTAGGCAGAAAAGAATAACTATTTCTATGCCACCAAATGGCACAGAGCTTGCAGAAAGTTCAGCTCAACTGTGCTCCTGAAGTTAAATTTGGGTTCAGGCTTTCAAAGATCCAGGTCCATTTTCCTGGGAGAATCACTCTGAAATATTTCCCATTCAATACCTTTGGCTTCAGTGGAGTTCACCAGAGGAGCGAGTCAAGCAGCACAGGAATGTGCACTGCAAAGCTCACAAAATTTCTGAGTATGGTGTATACGACTACTGCAAGGAAGAATCCTCTGCCCAAGTTCTCTTATTTCCAGCTCTTTTCTCATATAAATGAGCAATGTTCTGGTCCTTGAGCCTTACTGTTTGTTGTACAAGCCTGAAAAAGCAGGAAGAAAGGATGGCTGTTTCTCTGCCACTAAATGACACAGAGAATAATGAGAGTACAGTTCAACTATGTTCCTGAAGTTCCATTTGGGGGCAAGCTATCAAAGATCTAGCTTCATTTTTATGGGAGAAATGCTCTGAGATATCGCCCATTCATGGCTTTTGGTTTCAATGGAGTTCACCGGATTCAGGATTCAAGCTGCACAGGAAAGTGCAGTGGAAAGTACAGGAACCCTCTGAGCATGGTGTTTGTGTCTCCTCCAAGGAAGAATCCTCTGACCAAGTTCACTTGTCTCCAGCTTTTTGCTCTTCCAAATGAGCAATGTTTTGCTCCTTGAGACTGCCTGGGATAGAAACCTGGAAATGAAGGTAGAAAATCCTGGCTGTTATGATGCAATAAATGACACATTTGCAGAATGTGCAGAAAGTTCAGTTCAACTCTATAATTGAAGATTCATTGGGGTCAAGTTATCAAAGCTCCAGCTCCATTCTCATGGGAGAAACATTCTGAAATATCGTCCATTCACTGTCGTTGGTTTCAATGGAGTTGACCAGAAGCGGGAGTCAAGCTGCACAGGAAAGTGCACTGCAAAAAGAAGGAATCTTCTGAGCACGGTGTTTATGTATCCTTCAAGGAAGAATCTTCTGCTCCAGTACATTTGTCTCCTGCTCTTTGCTCTTCAAAATGAGCAGCGTTCTGTTCCCTGAGCCTACCTGGCATACAAACCAAGAAAAGCGGGCAGAAAGGAATGGCTGTTTGTTTGCCACTAAATGGCACAGAGCTTGCTGAGTGTAAAGTTCAATAGTAATACTGAAGTTACATTTGGGGCCAACCTATTTAGCTCACTTTCCGTTTTCCTGGGAGAAATGCTCTGAGATATCACACATGCACTGCCCTTGGTTTCAACGGAGCTCATATGAAGCGGTAGTCAAACTGCACAGGAAAGTGCACTGAGTGGTGCAGGATCCTTCTGAGCACGGTGTTTGCATCTTCTGCAAGGAAGAAATATCTGCCCAAGTTCACTTGTCTCCAGCTCTTTGCTCTTCCAAATGAGCAGCGTATTGCTCCTTGGGCCTGCCTAGGATACAAACTGGAAAATGCAAGAAGAAAATAATGGATGTTTCTGTGACAATAAAGGGCACAGAGCTTGCTGAAAGTACAGTCTAACTGTGATCCTGAAGTTAAATTTGGACCCAAACTATCAAAGCTCCAGCTGCGTTTTCCTGGGAGAAAAGTTCTGAGATATCGCCCATTCACTTCCCTTGCTTTCAATGGAATTGACAGGACATGGAAGTCAAGCAGCACAGGAAGGTGCACTGGAAAGTGCAGGATCCTTCTGAGCACGGTGTTTGCTTTCCTGCAAGGAAGAATGCTCTTTCCAAGTTCATTTCTCTAAAGCTCTTTGCTCTTCCAAATGAGCAGTGTTATGCTACTTGGGCCTTACTCTTGTAGAAACAAGGGAAAAGCACGCAGAAAAGAACAGCTGTTTCTCTGCCAATAAGTAGTACAGAGCTTGCTGAAAGCACAGTTCAATTGTATTCCTGAAGTTATATTTGGGGCAAATCTATTGAAGCTTCAACTCTGTTTTCCTGAGAGAAACCCTCTGAGATATCACCCATACACCGTCCCTGGTATGAATGGAGTTAACTGGAAGCAGGATTCAAGCTGCACTGGAAAGTGTACTGCAAAGTGCAGGATACTTGCGAGCATGGTGTCTGTCTCTCCTGCAAGGAAGAATCCTCTGTCCAAGTTCACTTGTCTCCAGCTCTTTTGTTGCCTGAATGAGCAATGTTCTGCTCCTGTTGTACAAGCAGGGAAAAGAAGGCAGAAAAGAACGGCTGTTTCTCTGCCACTAAATGACACAGAGCTTGCTGAAAGTGCAGTTCAACTGTGTTCCTGAAGGTCCATTTGGGAGTACACTATCAAATATATAGCTTCTTTTTTCTGGGAGAAACGCTCAAGATATCGTCCAATCACAACCCTTGGTTTCAATGGAGTTCACTGAAAGCAGGAGTCAAGCTGCATGGAAAAGTGCACCGCAAAGTGCAGGATGCTTCGGAGCATGGTGTTTACATCTCCTGCAAGGAAGAAATCTCTGCCAAAGTTCGCTGGTCTCCAGCTCTTTGCTCTTCCAAATGAGCAATGTTCTGCTACTTGCGGCCTTAGTGTTCTACAAGCCAGGAAAATCAGGCAGAAAAGAACAGCTGTTTCTCTGTCACTAAATCACAAAGAGCTTGCTGGAAGTACAGTACAACTATGATCCTGAAGTTACATTTAGAGCTAAGTTGTCGAAGATCCAGCTCCATTTTCCTGGGAGAAATGCTTCAGATATCACCTGTTCACCGCCCTTGGTTTCAATGGATTTCACTGAAGCAGGATTAAAGCTGCTCAGGAAAGTGCACTGCAAAGTGCAGGAAGCTTCTGAGCATGGTGTTTGCGTCTCCCCCAAGGAATTATCCTCTGCTCAAGTTCGCTTGTCTCCAGCTCTTTGCTCTTCCAAATGAGCAACGTTCTGCTCCTTGGGCCTGCCTGACATACAAACAGGGAAAAGAAGGCAGAAAAGAATGGCTGTTTCTGTCCCACTAAATGGCACAGAGGATGCTGAAAGTGCAGTTCAACTGTATTCCTGAAGTTACATTTGGGCCCCAACTATCGTAGCTCCTGCTCCGTTTGCCTGAAAGAAACACTCTGAGATATCACCAATTTACTGCCCTTTGTTTCATTGAGATTTGCCTGGAGTGGGAATCAAACTGCACAGGCAGATATACTGCAAAGTGCAGAATCCTTCTTAGCACGATGTTTGCGTTTACTGCAAGGAAAAACCTATGCACAAGTTCACTTGTCTCCAGCTCTTTGCTCTTCCAAATGAGCAGCGTTCTGCTCTTTGGGGCTGCCTACCATACAAACCAGAAAAGAACGGCTATTTCTCTGCCAATAAATAGCACTGAGCTTGCTGTAATTATAGTACAATTGTATTCCTGAAGTTATATTTGCGGCCAAAATATTGAAGCTTCAGCTCCGTTTTCCTGAGAAAATTGCTCTGAGATATCACCCATTCACTCTCCCTCGTATCAGTGGAGTTAGCTGGAAGCAGGAATCAAGCTGCACGGGAAAGTGCACTGCAAAGTGTAGGATCCTTCTAAGCAGGGTGTTCTCGTCTCCTGTAAGAAAGAATCCTGTGCCCAAGTTCACTTGTCTCCAGCACTTTTCTCTTCCAAATTAGCAGTGTTCTGTTACTTGAGCTGTCCTGTTGCACAAACCGAGAAAAGCAGGCAGAAATGAACAGCTGTTTCTCTTCCACTCAATGGCACAGAGCTTGCTGGAAGTACAGTTCAACTGTGATCCTGAAGTTACATTTGGAGCCATGCTATCGAAGCATCTGCTCCTTTTTCCTGGGAGAAACACTCTCAAATATGACCTGTTCACTGTCCTTGGTTTCAATGGAGTTCACTGGAAGTGGGAGTCAATGTGCATGGGAAAGTGCACAGCAAAGTGCAGGAAGCTTCTGAGCATGGTGTTTGCATCTTCTCCAAGGAATTATCCTCTGCCCATGTTCACTGGTCTCCAGCTCTTTGCTCTTCCAAATGAGCAACTTTCTGCTGATTCAGCCTGCTTGGCATAAAGACAGGGAAAAAAGGCAGAAAAGAACGGCTGTTTCTCTCCCACTAAATGGCACAGAGCTTGCTGAAAGTACAGTTCACCTGTTATCATGAAGTTACATTTGCAGCCAAATTGTAGAAGCTCCAGCTCTGTTTTCCGGGGAGAAACACTCTGAGATATCGCCCATACACTGTCCTTGGTTTTGATGCAGTTCACAGTTAAGTAGGAGTCAAGCTGCAAGGGAAAGTGCACTGCAAAGTGCAGGATACTTCTGAGCATGGTGTTTGCATCTCCTGCAAGGAAGCATCCCCTGAACAAGTTCACTTGTCTCCAACTCTATTTTCATCTAAATGGGCAGTTTTCTGCTACTAGGGTAATCCTGCTGTAAAAACCTGTAAAAGCAGGCAAAAATGAACTGCTGTTTCTCTGCCACTCAATGGCACAGAGCTTACAGAAGGTTCAGTTCAACTGTGATCTGAAGTTACATTTGGAGGCAAGCTATCAAAGCCCCAGTTCTGTTTTCCTGGGAGAAACGCTCTCATCTATCACCTAATCACAGCCCTTGGTTGCAAAGTTCACCAGAAATGAGATTCAAGCTGCACAGGAAAGTGCAATGCAAAGTGCAGGATCCTTCTGAGCATGGTGTTTGCGTCCCTTGCAAGGAAGTAAACTCTGCCCAAGTTCACTTGTCTCCAACACTTTGCTCTTTCAAATGAGCAGCATTCTGATCCCGGGGCCTGCCTGCCATAGAAAATGGGAAAAGCATGCAGAAAAAAACTATTGTCTCTCTGCCAGTAAATAGCACAGAGCTTGCTGAAAGTACAGTTCAATAGTATTCCTGAAGTTACGTTTGGGGCCAATCTATCAAATCTTCAGCTCCGTTTTTCTGAGAGAAATGCTCTGTGATATCACCCATTCTCTGTACATGGTGTCAATGGAGTTCCCTAGAAGCAGGGGTCAAGCTGCATGGGAAAGTGCACTGCAAAGTGTAGTATCCTTCTGAGCATGGTGTTTGTGACTCCTGCAAGGAAGAATCCTCTGCCCAAGTTCACTTGTCTCCAGCTCTTTTGTCATCTGAATGAGCAGTGTTTTGTTCCTTGAGCCTTACTGTTCTACAAGCCGAGAAAAGAAAGCAGAAAAGTATGGCCATTTCTCTGCCGTGCAATAGCAGAGAGATTGCAGTAAGTTCAGTGCAACTGTGTTCCTGAAGTTACATTTGTGGTAAGCCTTAGATGGTCCAGCTCCGTTTTCCTCTGAGAAACATTCTGAGATATTGCCCACTCCCTGACTTTGGTTTCAATGGATAAAACCGAAGCCAGAGTCAAACTACACAGGTAGGTGCACTACAAAGCGCCTGATCCTACTGAGCATGGTTTTTGCATCTCCTGAAAGGAAGAATCCTCTGTGACAATTCACTTGTGTCCAGCTCTTGACTCTTCCAAATGAGCAGCGTTCTGCTCCTTGGGCCTGCCTGGGACACAAACCAGGGCATGTAGGCAGAAAAGAATGGCTGTTTCTCTGCCACTAAATGTCACAGAGCTTGTACAAAGTTCAGTTCACTCTGTTCTTAAATTTTCATTGGCGATCATGTTATCGAAGCTCCAGCTCCGTTATCCTAGGAGAAACTGAGATATCGCTCATTCACTCTCCTTGGTTTCAGTGGAGTTCTCCATAAATGGTGTCAAGCTGCACAGGAAGGTACACGGCAAAGTGCAGGTTCGTTCTGAGCACAGTGCTTGCATCTCCTGCAAGAAAGAATGATCTGCCCAAGTTTACTTGTCTCCATATCTTATCTCATCCAAATGAGCAATGTTCTGCTACTTGGGCTTTCCTCTTGTACAAACCTAGAAAAGCAGGCAGAAAAGAACGGCTGTTCCTCTGTCATGCAATGGCATAGAGAATGCAGAAAGTTCATTTCAACTGTATGACTGAAGTTACATGTGGGGCCAATACATTGAAGCTCCAGCTCCGTTTTCCTGATAGAAATGCTCTGAGATATCGCCCATGCACTGCTCATCATTTCAATGGAGTTTGCTGGAAGCAGCTGTCAAGGTGCACGGGAAAGTGCACTGCATAGTGGAGGATCCTGCTAAGCGTGGTATTTGCTTCTCCTGCAAAGAATAATCCTCTGACCAGATTCACTTGTTGGCATCTCTTGCCCCTTCCAAATGAGCCATGTTCTGCTACTTGGGCCTTCCTGTTCTACAAAATGGGCAAAGCAGGGAGAAAAGAACAGCTGTTGCTGTGCTACTAAGTGACACATAGCTTGCAGAAAATACAGTTCAACTGTGATCCTGAAGTTACATTTGGGGCCAAGCTATCAAAGCTCAAGCTCCGTTTTCTTGGGAGAAATGCTCTGAGATATCACACATTCACTGCCCTTGGATTGAATGGAGTCCACCAGAAGTGGTGTCAAGCTGCAAAGAAGGTGCACTGCAAAGTTCAGCAAACTACTGAGCATGGTGTTTGAGTCTCCTACAAGGAAGACTCCTCTGCCCAAGTTCACTTGTCTCCAGCTCTTTGCTCTTCCAAATGAAGAGCGTTCTGCTCCTTGGGTCTGCCTGTTATACCAACCGGGAAAAGCAGGCAGAAACGAAGGGCTGTCTCTCTGCCATGTAATGGCACAGAGATGGCAGAAAGTTCAGTTCAAATGTATTTCTGAAGTTACATTTGGGGTCAAGCCATCAAAGCTCCAGCTCCTTTTTCTTGGGTGAAACGCTCTGAGGTTTTGCTTATTCACTGTCCTTGGTTACAATGGAGTTCATCAGAAGAGGGAGTCAAGCTGCACAGGAAGGTGCACTGCAAAGTGCAGGATCCTTATGAGTATGATGTTTGCCTCTCCTTCAAAGAAGAATCTTGTGCCAAAGTTCACTTGTCCCCAGCTCTTTGCTGTTCCAAATGAGTTGCATTGTGTTCCTTGGGCCTGCCTGGTACACAAATAGGAAAATGCCAGCAGAGTAGAATGGATGTTTCTCTGTGACTAAATGACACAGAGCTTGTTGAAAGTACAGTCCAGCAGTGATCCTGAAGTTGCATTGTGGCCAAGCTATTGAAACTCCAGCTCCATTTTCCTGGGAGAAACTGTTTGAGATATCACCCATTCACTGCCCTTGGTTTCAATGGAGTTCGCCTGAAGTGGGATTCAAGTTGCACAGAAAAGTGCACTGCAAAGTGCAGGATTCTACTGAGCATGACGTTTGTGTCTCCTGCAAGGAAGAATCCTTTGCCCAAGTTCACTTGTCTCCAGCTCTTTGCCCTTCCAAATGAGCATAGTTGTGTTTCTTAGGTCTTTTTGGGATACAAACCTGGTAATGCAGACAAAAAGAATGGCTGTTTCTCTGAGACTAAATGGCACAGAGTTTGCTGACATAACAATTCAGCTCTGTTGTTGGAGATTCATTTGTGGCCAGGTTATCAAAGCTTCAACTCTGTTTTCCTGGGAGAAACGCTCTGAGATATCGCCCATTCACTGCCCTTGGTTTTATTGAAGTTCTCTTTAAGCAGGAGTCAAGCTGCACCGGAAGGTGCACTGCAAAGTATAGGATTCTTCTGAGCATGATTTTTGTGTCTTCCACAAGGAAAAGTCCTGAGGACAAGTTCACTTGTCTCCAGTTATTTGGGATTCCAAATGAGCAGCGTTTGGCTCCTTGGGCCTGCCTGGCATACCAAAAGGTAAAAGCAGGCAGTAACAAAGGGCAATTTCTCTGCCACTCAATGTTACAGAGCTTGCAGAAACTATAGTTCAACTGTGTTCCTGAAGTTCCATTTGGGTCAAACTATCAAAGCTCTAGTTCCATTTTTCTGAGAGAAACATTCTGAGATATCGCTCATTCACTCCCCTGGTTTTCAATGAAGTTCTCCTGAAGTGGAGTCAAGCTAAACAGACATATGCACTGTACAGTGCAGGATCCCTCTGAGAATGGTGTTTGCATCTCCTGCAAGGAAAAATCCTCTGCCCGTGTTCACTTTTCTCCAGCTCATTGCTCTTCCAAATGTGCAGCTTTCTGCTCCTTGCGCCTACCTGGCATATAGACCAGGAAAAGCAGGCAGAAAAGAACTTCTTTTTCTCTGCCACTAGATGGCACAAAGCTTCCTGAAAGTACAGTTCACTTGTGATTCTGAAGTTCCATTTGGGCCAAGCTATCATAGCTCCAGCTCCAATTTCCATGGAGAAATGCTTTGAGATATTTCCCATTCACTGCACTTGGTTTCAATTAAATTTGCTGGAAGCTGGAGTCAAGCTGCATGTGAAAGTGCACTGCAAAGTGCAGGATCCTGTTGAACATGGTGTTTGGGTCTCGTGCAAGGAAGAATCCTCTGTTCAATTCACATGTCTCCAGCTCTTTGCTCTTCCAAACTAGCAGTGTTCTGGTTATTGGGCCTTCCTGTAATAAAAACCTGGAAAAGCAGGCCAATAAGAACGGCTGTTTCTCTGACACTCAATGGCACAGAGCTTGCTGAAAGTACGGTAAAACTGTGATACTGAAGTTGCTTTTAGGAACAAGTGGTAATAGCTTCATCTCTCTTTTCCTGGGAGAAATGCTCTGAGATATGACCCATTCACTGCCCTTGGTTTCAATGATGTTTGCCAGATGCGGGAGTCAAGCTGCCCGGGAAAGTGCACTGCAAAGTGCAGGATTCTTCTGAGCATGGTGTTCACATCTCCAGCAAGTTAGAATTCTGTGCCCAAGATCACTTCCCTCCAGTTCTTTGCTCTTACAAATGAGCAGTGTTCTGCTACTTGGGCCTTTCTGTTGTACAAACCAGGAGAAGCAGGCAGAAAAGAATGGCCTTTTCTCTGTCAATAAATGGCATAGTGCTCGCAGAAAATGCAGCTCAATTGTGATCCTGAAGTTATGTTTGGAGCCAAAGTATTGAAGCTTCAGATCCATTTTATTGGGAGAAACGCTCTGAGATATCACCCATTCACTACCCTTAGTTTCAATGGAATTTGCCGGGAGCATGAGTCAAGCTGCATGGGAAAGTGCACTGCAAAGTTCAGGAACCTTCTGAGCACGATGTTTGCGTCACCTGCAAGGAGGAATCCTCTGCCCAAGCTCACTTGTCTCCAGCTCTTTGCTATTCCAAATGAGCCACGTTCTGTTCCTTGGGCCTATCTGGGATACAAACCGGTTAAAGCAGCCAGAAATGAATGGCTGTTTCTCTTTCACTCAATGGAACAGAGCTTGGAGAAGGTACAGTTCGACTCTGTTCCAGAAGTTACAATGGTGGAGAAGCCATAAAATGTCTAGGTCCATGTTCCTGGGAGAAATGATGTGAGGCATCGCCCCATCATGCCCTTGGTTTCAAGGGAGTTCACCAGAAGCGGGAGTCAAACTGCACGGAAAAGTGCACTGCAAATTGCAGGATCCTTCTGAGCATGGTGTGTGCTTCTCTTGTAAGGAAGAATTTTCTGCCCAGGTTCACTTGTCAGGATCTCTTTACTTTTCCAAATGATCCACATTCTACTACTTTGGCCTGCCTGGGAAACAAACCGGGAAAAGCTGGCAGAAATGAATGGCTGTTTCTTTGCCATTCAATGGAACAGAGATTGCAGAAGGTACAGTTCAACTCTGTTCCTGAAGTTACATTTGTGAACAAGCCATCAAAGGTCTACATCCACGTTCCTTGTAGAAATGCTCTGACTTGTCGCCCATTCGCTGCCCTTGGTTTCAATGTAGTTCACTACAAGCGGGAGTCAAGCTGCATGGGAAAGTGCATTGCAAAGTTCAGGATTTCTGACCATGGTGTTCACGTCTACTGCAAGGAAGAATCCTCTGCCCAAGTTTACTTGTCTCCAGATCTTGGCTCTTTCAAATGAGCAATGTTCAGCTCCTTTGGCCTGCCTTGAATATAAACCGAGAAACCCAGTCAGAAAAAAAGGCTCTTTCTCTGACACTAAATGGCACAGATCTTGCTGAAAGTGCAGTTCAACTGTGTTCCTGAAGGTTCATTTGGGGCCAAGCTATTGTAGTTCCTGCTCCGTTTTCCTGGGAGAAACGTTCTGAAATATTTCCCATTCACTGCCATTGGTTTCAATGGAGTTCGCCAGAAGCGGGAATCAACTTGCAAGGGAAAGTGCACTGCAAAGTTTAGGATCCTTCTAAGCACGATGTTTGTGTCTCCTTCTAGGAAGAATCCTCTGTCCAAGTTCAATTGTGTCTAGCTCTTTTCTCATCCAAATAAGCAGTGTTCTGCTACTTGGGCCATTCTGTTGTACAAACTGGAAAAAGCAGGCAGAAAAGAACTGCTGTTTCTCTGCCACTCAATGGCACAGAGCCTGCTGAAAGTACAGATCAACTGTATACCTGAAGTTACATTTGGAGTGAAGCTATAGAAGCTCCAGCTCCATTTTCCTGGGAGAAACACTCTAAGATATCACACATTCATTGCCCTTGTTTTCCATGTAGTTCGCCAGAGGCAAGAGTCAAGCTGCATGGGAATGTGTACTGCAAAGTGCAGGATCCTTTTGAGCACAGTGTTAGCAAATCCTACAAGGAAGAATCTTCTGCCCAAGTTCACTTGTCTCCAAATCGTTGCTCTTATAAATGAGCAGCTTTCTGCTCCTTTGGCCTACCTGTTGTGCAAACCGGGGATAGCAGGAAGAAACAAATGGCTGATTATCTGTCACTAAATGGCACAGAGCTTGTTGAAAGTACAGCTCAACTGTGCTCCTGAAGTTTCACTTAGAGCCAAGCTATAGAAGCTCCAGCTCTGTTTTTCTTGGAGAAACACTCTGGGATATAGCACCTTCACTGCCATTGGTATCAATGGAGTTCACAGGAACTGGGAGTGATGCTACACGGGAAAGTGCACTGCAAAGTGCAGGAACCTTCTGAGCATGATTTTCATGTCTCCTACAAGGAAGAATACTATGCCCAAGTTCACTTGTCTCCAGCTCTTTGCTCTTCCAAATGAGCAGCATTTGGCTACATGTGCTTTCCCATTGTAGAAACCAGAAAGAGTAAGCAAAAAAGCATGGCTATTTCTCTGCCATGAAATGGCACAGAGCTTGTTGAAAGGACAATTTAATTTTGTTCCTGAAGTTACATTTGGGGTCAAGCTATCGAAGCTATAGCTCTGTTTTCCTGGCAGAAATGCTCGCACATATCGCCATTTGATTGCCCTGGGTTTCAATGAACTTCGCTGGATGTGGGAGTCAAGTTGCACGGGAATGTGCACTACAAAGTTCAGGAACTTTCTGAGCACAGTGTTTGCATCTCCTGCAAGGAAGAATCCTCTGCCCAAGTTCACTTGTCTCCATCTCTTTGCTCTTCCAAATAAGCAGCGTTTAGCTCCTTGGGCGTGCCTCAAATACAGGTTGTGAAAACGAGGCAGAAATGAAGGGCTATTTCTCTGACACTAAATGGCACAGAGCATGCGGAAAGTACAGTTCAACTGTGATCCCATAGTTACATTTGGGGCCAAGCTATAGTAGCTCCAGCTCCGTTTTCTTGAGAGGAACGCTCTGAGATATCTCCCATTCACTGTGATTGGTTTCAATGGAGTTGGCAGGAGGAGGGACTCAAAGTACACGGCAAAGTGCACTGTAAAGTGGAAGAACATTCTGAGCACAGAATTTGCATCTGTTGCAAGGAAGAAACCTCTGCCCAAGTTCACTTGTCTCCATCTCATTGCTCTTACAAATGAGCAGGGTTCTGCTTTTTCAGCCTTCCTGTTTTTTTTTTTTTTTGTTTTTTTTTTTAATCTTTGTTGGTACATTACATATACGCATCATCATTGCACACCATAATGGGCATTTGTAGCAGTATAAGACACAACTTAATTCTCATTTTTTTTCCATAGCCCTATCCACCCTACCGCCCCCCACATGTACATAAAATTCGTTTCCTTACGTTTTTCTTATAATCTCATTATTTTTCCCCCTTCACCCTATTTTACTTTGAGCATTTTCTATTTCACAATATATAACATACAATTCTAGGACTCATTTACATCTTTATTTTCTCATACCAGAGAAAGGACGTACCTATCTGTGCCCTAATAGATTTCACGTATGAGGATATCGTCAAGGTATCTCCATTTAAGTATAAATGATTAAAACTTATCAATTTTTATGGCAGAGTAATACTCCATTCTGTAGAAGAACCACAGCTTTTTATCCAGTCTCCAGTTGATGGACACTTGGGCTGTTTCCAAGATGCAGCAATCACAACTTGGGCTGCTATAAACATGGGTGCACATAGGTCACTGTGATAAGGCTGAAAGTTTCTTATAGATAGCTTTTATTAGTTTGAGATACAGACCATTTATTTAGATCTTCTGTAGAGTTTTGAATATAAATGGGTGTTGTACTTTGTCAGACGCTTTTTTTGCATCAGTTGAGACAAACATATGATTTTATCATGAGCCTGTGAATATAGTGCATAACATTTATTGATTTATGTATGTTGAACCATCCTTGCATCCCTGGGATGAATCCAACTTGGTCAGGGTGTATACTCTTTTTGATGATTCTCTGTATTCTGTTTGCCAGTATCTTATTGAGGAGTTTTGCATCGATGTTCATTAGGGATATTGGCCTGTAGTTCTCTTTTTAGGTTGAGTCTTTCTCTGCTTTGGGAATCAGGGTAATGGTTGCTTCCAGGAAGGAGTTTGGGAGCACTGCTTTCCTTTCAATTTCATTGAAGAGTTTCAGGAGTAGAGGCACTAACTCTTCTTTAAAAGTTTTATACATTTCAGCAGTAAAACCATCAGGTCCAGGACTTTTCTTTTTTGGCAAGTTTTTAATTACATTTTCAACTTCACAGATTGCTATTGGGGTATTTAACATTTCTATATCTTCTTTATTTAGCTTTGGGAGTTCATATGTGTCTAGAAATCTATCCATTTCTTCTACATTTTCCATTTTATTGACGTATAAATGTTCAAAGTAGGTGTTTATTATCCTCTGGACTTCCTCTGGGTCGGTAGAAATTTCTCCATTCTCATTCCTAATAGCATAGATATGGGCCTTTTCCTTCCTTTGTTTAATGAGGTTGGCTAAGGGTCTATCAATTTTATTTATCCTCTCAAAGAACCAAGTTTTGGATTCATTGATTTTTTTGAACCGTCCTCGTGGTTTCTATTGCATTAATTTCTGCCCTGATCCTTATTAGTTCTTGCCTAGTGTGAACTTTGGGTTTGTTTTGCTCCTCTCTTTTTAGTCGCTTGAGGTTCAGTATTAAATTGTTTATTTGAACTTGCTCCATTTTCTGGATGTAGGCTTTCACTGCTAGGAATTTTCCTCAGAGAAATGCTTTCATTGTGTCCCATAAATTTCTATATGTTGTACTGGAATTATCATTTAGTTGTAAGAACTGCTCAATTTCTTCTCTAATTTCTTCTGTGACCCATTGGTTGGTGAGCAGAGTGTTGTTTAGTTTCCATGTGTTTGTGAGGATCCTGGACTTTTGTTTCCTACTCAGCTCCAATTTCAGGCCACTAAGCTCCGACAGTATACAAAGGAGAACTTCAATCCCTTTATATTTGCTTATACCTGTTCTATGAATGAGCACATGCTCTATTTTGGAGAATGATCCATGAGCAGCTGAGGAGAATGTAAATTCTGACTTTGTGGGGTGAAATACTCTGTAGGCATCTATTAAGTCCATTTGCTGAAGAGTCTGGTTGATCTCAAGGATTTCCTTACTGACTTTTTGTCTTTTCTATCTGTCTCTTTGTGCAGTGAGGTATTGAGGTCCCCTACTATTATTGTATTGGAGTTTATCTGGTTTTTGAAGTCCGTTAATGTTTGTTTTATATAGTTGGGTTCATTAAAGTTTGGAGCATAGATATTTAAGATTGTGATTCTTTGTCTTGGATTTTTCCCTGAACTAAAACATAGTGTCCATCTTTATCTCTTTTTATCAGTTTTGGCTTGAAGGCTATTCTGTCTGCAAATAAAATCGCCACTGGTGCTTTCTTGCTGTTTCCTGTCGCATGGAGTATTGTTTTCCATCCCTTTACTTTTAATCCACGGGTTTCTTTCTTAGTGACGTGTGTTTTTTGCATGCAGCAGATTGTAGGATCTTGCTTTTTGATCCACTCTGCCAGTCTGTATCTCTTAATTGGCGCATTGAGTCCATTGACATTAATGGTTTTGACTGATATAGGTAAATTTAATGCTGCCATGTTTTCCTATTCTTCGTTGTGTTATTCTACTTTTGCCCTTTTCCCATCAGTTTGTTGTTTGGTCCCATGGGTTGACTTGGTTAGGTCTCATGGATTTTTAACTTTCCTTCTTTTTCTCCAAGATATTCTTTAAAATGTTTTGGAGCACAGTTTTAGTATTTGTGAAGATTTACAGGTTTTCTTTGCATGAAAGTATTTTTATTTCCCCATCAATTTTGAAGGATAGTTTTGCAGAATACATTAGTTTGGGTTGAAAGCTGTTTTCTTTTAGGGCTTGAAAGACTTCACTCTAGGCTCTTCTTGCATTGAATATTTGAGCTGAGAAGTCTGCTGTGATCCTGACGTGCTTCCCTTGGCATGTAACTTGTTTTCTTTTCTCTGGTTGATTTCAGTATTTCATTCTTTTTTTGCATGTCTGGAACTTTTATGATTATATGCTTAGGTGTAGATTTTTTTCATGTCACGGGCCTGTGGCGTTCTGTATGCTTCATATATTTGTATGTACAATTCTTTTCCTTTTTCTGTGAAGTTTTTTCCCATTATTTCTGTCAATAGCTTTTTGATGTCTTTAGCATTTTCTTCTGCTTCCTCAGTGACTCCAATCACTCTTATGTTTTTTTTTCTTTGAATCATCTAAAGCTGTTGGATTGACTTTTCATTATCGTTTGCTTTTTACCATAGATTATGCCTTTCCAGTTCATTAGTTGAGACCATGTCTTCTAGGTCTGAAATTCGGGCTTCTGCCAAATTCATTCTATTGTGCAAACTTTCATTTTCTTTCTTAATTTCCTGAGCTTCTGCTTGTAGGTGTTGAAAAGGTTCCATTGGTTTTGCTATCTTGGATTCTATCAACTCTCCCATTTCCTGTTTAGCTTTGTTAATCATCTTGTTGACAGTGTCCAATATCTCTGCTTTCATCTCAGAGATCAATCCTGATTTCCATTTTACTACATCTGCTTTGGTTACCATTTCCGAGGACCCTGGAGACTGGATTTCTAACTTCTCTATTTCCCTACCCCCTGTGTTACCTTGAGATGAGCATCTGTGTTTCTGAAACTTTGAGTGTTTCCTCATCTCTGAATTTTTGTCTTTGCTATTGTTTTGGCTTTTTACCTGCCCTGTTTTTTGGTGATGTTTGTTGCAAGTCACTTTCCTCCTAATAGTTAGGAACCTTAAAATAGCAGTGTTTCGTCGGTTGTTCTTTACAGTCTGTATTGGGACCTAAAGAAAAACTCCTTGTTCTCGCACGTCATATGATGCACTCAATTAATACAGTCAGAACCCCTTCCCCCCTCTGCTTTAGAGGCAGGAAGGCTCTGGCTCCTGCACTGCTATAGTGGCTCTGCCTGAGGTTCCAGTGGGCCCACCTTCTCACCAATACAGAGTCCCTGGGCTCACTTGTGCAGTCAGCCTGGAGGCCAGTATGCTGTAGGGCCTGTGCAGCTACAATGGTACTGGCTGATGTTCCAACCGGTCCTTCTACTCACCAATACAGGGTCACTGGATGTACTTCTGCTGTTAAGGTGGAGAAAGTCAGGATCTTACTTGCTAAACTCAATCCCTGGGCCCTCTTACAGCTTGGGCCTGGAGACCAGTAAGCTCCAACCCGGCGCAGATTCGATGGTGCAGTCTCCATTTCCAAAGCTTCCCGCTGCTAAACAGTCCTTGGGCGCTCTTCCAGTGTGGGCCTGGATGCCAGCAAGCTCCAACCCCAGCGCAGATTCAGTGGCGCAGTTTACAGTTCCAAAGCCGCCCGCTCATAAACTCAATCATTTGGAACTCTTCCAGAGTGAGCCTGGAGGCCAGTAAGCTCCAAATCCAGCACAGATTCTGTCAGGTAGTCACCAGTTCCAATCTTCTTGCTGCTAACCTCAGTCTCTGGGTGCTCTTTGAGCCTTCCTGTTTTGCAAACCAGGAAAAGCAAGCAGAAATGAGTGGTTGATTCTCTGCCACTCAATGGCACAAAGCTTGTTGAAAGTACAGTTCAACTGTCTTCCTGACGTTGTATGTGGGGCCAAGATATAGTAGCTCCAGTTCCAATTTCCTGGGAGAAATGCTCTGAAATATCACCCATTCATTGTCCTTGGTTTCAATGCAGTTGAATGGAAACAGGAGTCAAGCTGCACAGTAAAGTGCATTTTAAAAGGGCAGGATCCTTCTGAGAAATGTTTTTGTACCTCATGCAAGGGAGAAACCTCTGCCCAAGTTTACTTGTCTCCGGCTCTTAGCTCTTCCAAATGAGAAGTCTTCTGTTACTAGGGCCTTTCTGTGGTACACACTTGGAAAATCATGCAGAATAGAATGGCTACTTCTCTGCCACTCATTGGCCCAGAGCTTGCAGAAATTACAAATCAATTGTGTTCCTAAAGTTACATTTGGGGTGAAGCTATCGAAGCTCCAGCTCCGTTTTTCTGGGAGAAACACTCTGAGATATCACCCATTCACTGCCCTTAGTTTCAATTTAGTTCGCTGGATGCGCGACTCAAGGTGCACGAAAAAGTGCACTGCAAAGTTCAGAAAACTTCAGAGTACTGTGTTTGCGTCTCCTGAAAGGAAGAATCCTCTGCCCAATTTCACTTGTCTACAGCTCTTTGCTCATTCAAATGAGCAGCATTCTGCTTCTTGGACCTGCCTGGCATGCCAATAGCAAAAAGCAAGCACAAACGAATGGTTGTTTCTGTGCGACTAAATGGCACAGAGGATGCAGAACTTATAGTTCAACTGTGTTCCTGAAATTACATTTGGGGCAAGATATCGAAATTCCAGCTCCGTTTTCTGAGGAGAAACCCTCTAAAATATCGACAATTCACTGCCCTTGGTTTCAATGGAGTTTGCTGGATGTGGGAGTCAAGCAGCATGGGAAAGTGCACTGCAATGTTCAGGAACTTTCTGACCGCTGTGTTTGCATCTCCTGAAAGGAAGAATCCTCTGCCCAAGTTCGCTTGTGTCCATCTCTTTGCTCTGTCATATGAGCAATGTTCAGCTCCTTGGACCTGCCTCGAATACAGACTGTGAATACTAGGCAGAAAAGAACAAATATTTGTCTGACACTAAACAGCACAGAGCATGCTGAAAGTACAGTTCAACTGTGTTCCTGAAGTTGCATTTGAGGACAAGCTATTGTAGCTGCAGCTCCGTTTTCCTAAGAGAAATGCTCTGAGATTTCTCCCATTCACTGCAATTTGTTTCAATGGAGTTTGCAGGAGGAGGGATGCAAACTACATGGGAAAGTGCACTGCAAAGTTCTGGAACCTCCAGGGCACAGAGTTTGCATTTCCTGCAAAGAAAAAAGCTCTGAACAAGTTCACTTGTCTCCAGCTCTGTGCTCTTCCAAATGAGCAGCATTCTGCTCCTTGGGCCTTCCTGTTATACAAACTGGGAAAAGAAGGCAGAAATGAACAGCTATTTCTCTGCCAATAAATGGCACAGAGCTTGCTGAATGTACAGTTCCACTGTCATGCTGATGTTACATTTGGGGCCAAGGTATCGAAGCTTCAGCTCCGTTTTCCTGGAAGAAATGCACTGAGATATCACCCATTCACTGCCCTTTGTTTCAATGCAGTTTAACAGAGGTGGGAATCAAAGTGCACTGCACTGTAGGATCCTTCTGAGAACTGGGTTTCCGTCTCTCTCAAGGAAAATGCTCTGTCCAAGTTCACTTCTCGGCATCTCTTTTGTCTTGCAAATGAACAGCATTCTGCTTCTTGGGCCTGCCTGGCATACCAACCAGAAAAAACAAGCACAAAGGAAAGGCTGTTTCTCTGCCACTCAATGGCACAGAGCCTACAGAAATTATAGTTCAACTGTGTTTCTGAAATTACATTTGGGGTGAAGCTATCAAAGCTCCAGCTCCGTTTTCCTGGGAGAAATGCTCTAAAATATCGCCAATTCATAGCCCTTGGTTTCAATGGAGTTCACTGGATGTGGGAGACAAGCGGCATGGGAAAGTGCACTGCAAAATTCAGGAACTTTCTGAGCACGGTGTTTGTGTCTCCTGCAAGGAAGAATCCTCTGCCCAAGTTTACTTTTCTCTTGCTCTTTTCTCATCCAAATGAGCAGTCTTCTTTTACTTGGGCCTTCCTGTGGTACTAACCAGGCAAAGCAGGCAGAAATGAATTGCTGTTTCTCTTCCACTCATTGGTGCAGAGCTTGCAGCAATTACTGATCAACTGTGTTTCTCAAGTTGCATTTGGGTTGAAGCTATCGAAGCTCCATCTCTGTTTTCCTGGGAGAAATGCTCTGAGATATCACCCATTCACTGCCCTTGGTTTCAATGACGTTCGCTGGATGTGGGAGTCAAGCTGCATGGGAAATTGCACTGCAAAGTACAGGAACTTTCTGAGCACGGTGTTGCATCTCCTGCAAGGAAGAATCCTCTGCCAAAGTTCACTTGTCTCCAACTCTTTGCTCTTCCAAATGAGCAATGTTCAGGTCCTCAGGCCTGCCTAGAATACAAACCAGGAAAACCAGGAAAAACAGGCAGTAAGGAACGGTTGTTTCTCTGCCACTAAATGGCACAGAACTTGCTGAAAGTACAGTTCAGCCATGTTCCTTAAATTACATTTGGTGCCAAGCTATCAAAACTCCAGTTCCGTTTTCCTGGGAGAAACAGTCTGAGATATAGCCTTTTCACTGCCATTGATTTTAATGGAGTTCACAGGAAATGGGAGTGATGCTTCTCGGGAAAAAGCCCTGCAAAGTGCGAAAACCTGCTGAGCACGGTGTTTGTGTCTCCTGTAAGGAAGTATCCTCTGTCCAAGTTAACTTGTCCTCAGCTCTTATCTCCTCCAAATGAGCAGTGTTCTGCTACTTGATCCTTCCTATTATATAAAGCAGAAAAAGCTGGCTGAAAACAATGGTTTTTCCTTTACCAGCAAATGGCACAGAGCTTACTGAAAATACAGTTAAACTCTCTTCCTGAAGTTCTATTTGGGGCCAAGCTATAGTAGCTCCAGCTCTGTTTTCCTGGGAGAAAAGCTCTTAGATATTGTCTATTCATTGCCTTTGGTTTCAATGCAGTTCGCCGGATGTGGGACTCAAGCTTCATGGGAAAGTGCACTACAAAGTGCATTATCCTTCTGAGCACGGTGTTTGAGTCTCCTGCAAAGAAGAATCCTCTGCCCAAGTTCACTTTTCGGCATCTCTTTGCTCTTCCAACTGAGTAGTGTTCTGCTCCTTGGGCCTGCCTGGAATACAAATGAGGAAAAGCAGGCAGAAAAGAATGGTTTATTCTCTGCCACTAAATGGCACAGAGCCTGCTGAAATTACAGTTCAACTGTATTCATGAAGTTACATTTGAAGCCAAGCTATCTAAGCTCTAGCTCCGTTTTTCTGGGACAAAGGCTCTGAGATATCACCCATTCACTGCCCTTGGTCCCAGTGTAATTCACCAGATGCAGGACTCAAGCTGCTTGGTAAAGAGCACTGAAGAGTTCAGGTACCTTTTGAAGCCAATGTTTGTGTCTCCTGTAAGGTGGAATCCTCTCCCCAAGTTCACTTGTCTCCAGCTCTTTGATCTTCCAAATGAGCAGCGTTGTGTTCCTTGTGCCTGCCTGGTATACAACCCAGGAAAAGCAGGCAGAAAAGAATGGCTCTTTCTCTGCCAATAATTGGCACAGAGTTTGCTGATACTACAATTCAACTGTGATCCTGAACTTACATTTGGGGCCAAGCTATTAAAGCTCCAGCTCTTTTTCCTGGGAGAAATGATCTGAGATATCACCCATTCACTGTTCTTGGTTTCAATGAAGCTCACTGGAAGTGGGAGTCAAGCTGCATGGGAAAGTGCACTGCAAAGTGCATTATACTTCTCAGCATGGTGTTTGCATCTCCTGCAAGGAAGAATCCCCAGCACAAGTTCACTTGTCGGCATCTCTTTGCTCTTCCAAATGAGCAGCGTTCTGCTCCTTAGGCCTACCTGGAATACAAACTGTAGAGAACGACCCAAGGCCCGGGCTTTCTTCCCCCCCCCCCGATCACACCCAAACATGGCGCCTGTTGCCTGATACCTTGTGATACCTTGTAGTAAACAACTTGGAGGAAGTCCCACTGATTGGATGCAGATTGCTGAGTCTCAGCATGATTGCCTGCGTGTTCCGCTCGTGTTCCCTATTGTGCCCATGCTAAACATTCTCTTCCGCATACGTGATCTGTGTGGGGATTGGCTGAAAAGATGTATATATACAGGCCCTCTGAAGACAATAAAAGAAGTAAGTGAGTACGG
>PVIR01026487.1:0-23864 GCA_004026965.1 Petromus typicus | reverse complement strand
ATCTACACCATCATGGACTACTGGATCTTCGGCGAGGCACTTTGCAAGATGTCTGCCTTTATCCAGTGTATGTCAGTGACGGTCTCTATCCTCTCGCTTGTCCTTGTGGCTCTGGAGAGGCACCAGCTTATTATCAACCCAACAGGCTGGAAGCCCAGCATCCCTCAGGCCTACCTGGGCATTGTGGTCATTTGGCTTCTCGCCTGCATCCTCTCCCTGCCCTTTCTGGCCAACAGCATCCTGGAGAACATCTTCCACAAGAACCACTCCAAGGCCCTGGCCTTCCTGGAGGACAAGGTGGCCTGTAAGGAGTCCTGGCCTCTGGACCACCATCGCATCATCTACACCACTTTCCTGCTGTTCTTCCAGTACTGCCTCCCGCTGGCTTTCATCCTCGTGTGCTACGTGCGCATCTCCCGGCGCCTGCGCAGGCAGGGCCGCGTGTTCCGCAAGAGCTCGCGAGCTGGGCAGATGAAGAGGATCAACGGGGTGCTCGTGGCCATGGTGGGCGCCTTCGCGGTGCTCTGGCTGCCCCTGCATGTGTTCAACAGCCTGGAGGACTGGCACCACGAGGCCATCCCGGTCTGCCACGGCAACGTCATCTTCCTGGTGTGCCACCTGCTGGCCATGGCCTCCACCTGTGTCAACCCCTTCATCTATGGCTTTCTCAACACCAACTTCAAGAAGGAGGTCAAGGCCCTGGTGCTGACCTGCCAGCAGAGCCCACCACTTGAGGAGTCCGAGCACCTGCCCCTGTCCACGGTGCACACAGAAGTCTCTAAAGTGTCTCTGAGGCTAAGCAGCAGGTCCAACCCCATTTAACCAGCGCTGCGGCTTGTCTCTCCCACGTCAGCTGATGGGCGGGTACGCCGCAAGCTGAGGTGGTCCTCCAGATTTCCTGGCTTTCGAGGTCCATAAAGAGCCTGTTTTTGCATCCTCTGTATGTGAAGTCTGACATCGGATGGTTCAGCTTCTTGTTCCTTAGAGAATTCTGAGTTTAATCTCTGCAGGTCCCAGTGAACCTGGCAGCTGGAGCTATAGGTTGCCAGGGCCAGAGTTGTCTGCCTGCCCAGCTGGGGTCATCCCGGGAGTTTAGTGGCAGATGCCTGGCCTGGGAAGCTGGGGACTTCACCCTGCCTGTAAGACCATGAGGCGCCTGTGGAGGAGGGCAGGGGCACTTCAAGTTCTGCACGCGCTTCCTGAGGGGTGGGAATCTGTGGAGACAGGACCGTGAGCTTCCAGTGCAGAGGACAGCACTGTAGTCTCGGGTCCTCAGGCCCCGCCGCGGGAGTCCCCAGCTCCCCCCATTGTCTGCTGCCTGCACAGGTCTTTCCTCTGTGAGATGGCGAGCACCTAAGAGTGGCATCCTTAAAGTCACAGGCTAGTGTCTTCCAGGGACAAGCACAGGCCCAGGCCCAGGGACAAAGCTTGGGAAAAGTCTGTCATTGTGGATCAAAAGTGAAGGTGCCACTCACTGCTGCATGTGGCCGACAGATGCCCTGTGCATGGTCCAGCAGGCAAAGGCCTTGGACTGACTTCTCCACACGTGATCCCTCACGACCCAGTCCTCCAAAGTGTCATCTTTGTGGGGATGGCCCCAGGCCCGTCCACACAGAGAAAGAAACATCAGCCGGCTCCTGAGCAACCTCGGGTGGGAGTCCCACCTGGCTCTCCTGCTAAGACCCACCCTCTGTGGTCATCTGGGTGGGGATTCAGGCTCTGGCCTGCCGGGGCCTCCCTGTGAGGCAGAGCCAGCCCTATACAGAGGGCAGCCAGGTAGCAGCAGACAGAGCAGCCTCACTGAGAGACTGTCTTCCCGGCCCTCTAGGAGAACCTGGGCAGGGGACACCAGGCGAGGTCATCTCCTGGCAGTCCCGGCTCCCTTCCGGAGCTGTTTGTCCCACATGAGCTCTTGGTCATGTCTGCCTTTCGGCGCCCTTCTTCACATCTGTCCTGGGTTCTGAGGCGATTTTCTTAGATGCAGCGTTGACTCATCCTCCAGGCTGTCTGTTGCTGACTCTCCTGGGTGAACACATGCCAACTAGCAAGACAACATGTGGCAGCAAATGCCCAGAGCTCACTTCTCTTTGCTAGTCTCAGTGGTGCCGAGGAACTTGGGGACAAGGATGCTTTAGGGTGCCAGCAGGGAGGGGAGGCGCTCCTGACTGGGCATCACTGAAGGTGCTTGGTGTCAGGTGTTGGTTCTCGCCGAGAACCTGCCACGCTCCCTCCCCTTGCTTAGGCCGATGCAGCTACCTGGACGGCCGTGTCCTGCTCCTCTCGCTGGTGACCATGGGGCTGTTGGTACCAGTGTCCTCGCAGATGGCTACCCTAAGTATGATTCACTGGCTCAGTCATGTGGACTCTGTGCTGCTGTCTCAGACCTACTGAGTCAAGGTTCTCATTCTGTTGAGGTCTCTGGCTAATTGTTCACATATTATAGTCTGAAGCTGTGTTCTGGGAGATGGACCGGCTGCACCCTCGGGCTCCTGGCCAAGAGAGCACCTGCCAGCGCCTGGGTCAGGAGGAGCTGTCTCACGCTTGCTCCAGCGCGTGGCTTTACACTTGTCCTTACACAAAGGGAGGCCTGGTTTTGGTTGTTTGTCTCCTTTCTGGCTGCTTGTGGACATACTTCTTGGGAAGCCTTTTCATTCCTTCAGTAAATACTTGCCAAGTGCATAGTTCATGAAGTTCCACTCATAAGGGACACGCCTTTTGGTATTCTGTTCTGTTCCACTTAAAATGTGTCCAGTTTCCCCTCTTGCTGCATATGAGTTGTGATAGTTGCTCAAGAGTTTGAGAACTGCTCCAGAGAAAGCTGACGTCGCTCAGTTCTCTCCTTAGCTCCCAGAGGGTCCATCTCTTGCCTAAAAATCACCCATTGCCAACTGCTGTGGGAGGTACCTGCCTCTTGTACGAAGGCGGGGCTTGGAGCTCACACCTGCAAACACTGCCTGGGAGCCCTCGGATTGAAAACATTGTTGGATCCTGCTGGGGGCGGCTTATATCCCGCCTGATGCTAGCCTTTCCATGGTAGAGAAATGATGCAGTTTTTCCTGTCATAAAATTAAATCATATTAATACTTTTTTGGTACTGGGGATTGAACTCAGGACCTTGAGCTTGCCAGACAGTTCCTGGAACCACTGAGCTAGATCCCCAAGTATATTAATACTTAAAGCTACAGTACATACGAAAATAAAGTGAGAATAAAAAGGAGACACTTTCCTCTCATGTCTTTGAATCCACCATTTGAAGACAATGACTGTTTATATTCTGGACTTTATTCTTTGTTTTGTTTGTGTAAGTGTAATCATGTATGCACACACCTTTCTAAAGGCATGGCTGAGTTCACACACTCTATCCTGGTACTTATTTTCCTTTCAGAGAGTATTTTATATCTTTTTGTTTTACTTGGTAAGAATTTTTATCCATTCATTCATTTTATTACACAAATGTATCAGACATCATGTTAGTTGCTTGCACATATAGTCAATAAATTAGATATTGTCCCTACTTTGTGAAGCATTGGCTAGGCATACCTTGTGTCCTTTTTCCTTGTCTGTTGTACCCTGGTGAGGAGTTTCTGATCCATTACGTTAATTCTGCATTTGCAACGATTTCCTTAAGAGAGATTTCCACCATGGAATTAGTGGGCTAAATGACAGACACTTTTTGAAGCTCTTGATTTGCAGAGGGGCTGGAACAACTTGCAGTCCCTAAATAGAATCTGTTTCCTTCCATCCTGCCATACTGAGGGTTTATCACTAACAAAAAGAGCTGGGCCTGGATTCCTGAGCCCCGAGTGTGGCTCACCTCCTGCTCGGGGCCCACCCCTCACTGCAGCCCTGAGCTTCCCCAGGCCAGACCTCGCCCTCTGTGGAGACCTCAGGGCCTCCATGTTGTCTTTGCAATTTCAGGATCATGTAATTCAGCTTCTAAATGGGATTCTTGAGCACGAAAGAGGGCACTATCAATTATTGCCCTGCGACAATGGTCCAAAGCACCCGAGGAGGCTGGAGTGAGCGGTGCTCCTGTTGTGGGGTGCGGTCTCTCTAACACGGCTGTGTCCAGTGCTCTTTGCACCGCTGGCCCTGGCTAAGCTTTCCAGCTCTTCCCATCCTGCCCGTATTGCATGTGGTCTAATCACAGTGGGCCTGCGGTGTCCCAGCATGGCGGGCTTTACCCTTTCTGTACGTGGGCTCCCGCCATTTCCTCCCCCAGCTCCAGCCATCCCCACTCTCTCCAGGCTTTGTACCCTCCTCACCCATCTCAGTGGGTCTCAGTCTTCCCTTCTCCTCAAAACACTGGACTGGAGGCACCATCCATTATGGCGAGTATCCAAAGGACAGTTACAATGGCTTATGCTGGGCCAGGTGCATGGTGGACAAAACCAAAGATGCCCCACTCCTCCTGGAATTTGATTTACATATGTGTTATAGTGACCAACCCTACAGTTACCTGCTGGCCCCCCCCAGCTATGGGGTTGAATAGATACACCCACAGCCTATAAGGCTGTGAACTCATGCCAGCTCTCGGCACCTTTGCCTTTCAGTGCCTTCTTCAAGGGAACCAGCTGGGAAAGGGTGGCATTCGGAACAGAGCCCCAGCTTACCGATACAGACCCCAAGGCAGCTGTGGCTCCCTGGCCAGCAGGGAGCTTGGTGATGGCCTACCACCTATGCCGCCTCATAGCTGTCCTGTGTCCCCCCTTCTTGTGTCCTGTGGGTGCTCGGTCTACCTAGGCTTTCCAGGGAGAAGGTTTCAAAGTACTTTTGCCTATGGATGAAGCCACCTCTTCCATGCATGTGTGAGCAGCAGGTGGACACTCATGTCCGAACTGATTAGCCGGGGCACTCGCCTTTGCCCCGGGTTCCTGGGTGCTGTCGGAGGATGATACCATTGGGAGGTAGGGTCTTGGCCGCATCCTGCCAGAGGAAATACCAAGATTTCCCATTGCTATGTGTGACTGCAGAGGCAATGATCTGTCACATCTTTTGTCTACTAGACAGCCTCAGACCAGATGTAACATGGGAGCAAGAGAGATGTCCACAGCAAGGGGTGAGTAACCTGGCGGTGGAGTCAGAGCTTCATCCTCACTCTTCTTCCACCCCGGCATCCTTCTGGTCTGGAAAACCACTCCATTCTGCCATCTTGATTCTTGGTCCTATAGAAACTGGACTTGTGGCTTGTCTTTTCATCTCTTGCAAGAAACACACAAAATTCTTCCCATAATTGAAACTTTTCGTGAGCTGACATTTAAAGAAATCAGCTTGGGGACTGAAGATCTCCATCTCGCCTCCTTGAGGGTTTTCTGAGCAAGTGACGGTGTGCATTCCCTTTGGGTCTTCCTGAGTCGGAACGAATGAAGCACTGGGGTCAGATGTGTGGGAAGAGCACAGGCTTTGGAGGTGTCAGGCTGACCTGAGCTCTTACAAGGTCTGTCTAGTGAAATCGTGGCGGAGGTACACTGTGGAGGGCCCTCTGAGATTGGTTTCACAGAAAGAACAGGTGTTTTTTAGGCTGTTGGAATCCGGGAAAGGGCTGGACAATGGAACTGTAGCAAGTAGGGGAAGGAGCAAGAGTTCCTGAAGCACAAGATAAATTCTGGCAAGTGCAGCTGCCAGCCACGCAGCTGGACTTTGATGACTTCCACCACTGGAGAGGAGATGACTTTTCTCTCTCTTCCAATGTGAAATGCTTTACAAATGTTTTAGACGCTGAATTAGCCAGTGAGATGAAAGAGAGAAGGAGTCCAGCCAGAACAATAAGATGCAGCAGTCTCTCTTCAGCCCTGTGGTCTAAGCATGTGATGAGGGAGGAAAGAGGTTTACAGGAGGAGGCTGAGATCAGGCAGAAATATCCCAGAGAGCTCAGGGGCGAGTGGAGAGGGCTCCATGTGGTCATATCTGTCTAGCATTTGGTGGGTCACCCAGGTGTACCCAGAAGGCACTTATCCATCCCTAACAGTTACCAGATGGTGTCTAGCATGCTCAGCACATTCTCACGTGGGAAATGGAGACCACACCAGCCACTGCTACAGAATTTAACAGTTTAAAAAACAGGACAATACAGTATAAAATTGGTGACCACATGACTGTGAGAAGCAAAGAGAGAATGCTGGTGAGGAACCAGGAGTGAGCAACTGCAGGAGGCAGCTCCCAGCTAGGTGTCTCTGCACTTTGTTGCCACTGGGACAAAATACCTGACACCCTCAGAGGGGAAGGGGCTTCTCCTGGCTCATGCTTTAGAAGTTTTTCTCTTTGTGTGATCAGCTGGCTCCAGGCAGAGGGGGCTGGAGGAAGGGGCTGGCACAAGACAGTTGCTTTCCTCATGACATCCGGGAAACAGAGAGGGGAGGAGCCAGGGCGGGGGATACTAAGCCCTCCCGGCCTCAGCGCTGCCACCCCCACTCCCGAGCAGCAAGTCAGCCGTCATTCCCGTAATCCTCTGATCACCTTCCCGAAGTTCTGCCTGTGAAAACATGCGGCTGCTGAGGGATGTCTGGATATAAAGTACGCAAGTCTAGCTGGGGAACCAAGGGAAGAGGTAGGCACAGTAGCTTAGAGGAGGTCCCCACTGTGCCAGTGGCTCCAGGGAGCATCTGGAGGCACCAGAAAGCTACAAACTGCAGTTGCTTAGAATTGGCAGGTTCTTAGAGCCTGGCCAGGTGTTGCTCCCAGGAAGATGCAGGTGAGGGTGGGGTCCCACTAACCCAGCCTTCCAGCTTCTGGGTCCCTGGGACTGCCAATGCCACATAGAAAGTGGTATGCAGAGTCCCCACCCTTAGACCCAAAGTAGAACGTAGCACAATATTTGGAGCTGAAGGACACTGGCTTACTTTCTGGCGGAGTACTGCAAGAGAAGACCTCATTTGAACACTCTGCTCTGGTGCCAGAGCTGGTGTGACTCTTAATTGTGACTGTCAACGTGACCAGATTTAGAAACACCTTGCAGACTAGTATAGCAAGACTTCTGGGTTTGTCTGTGAATGATTGACATGTGGGCCAGCCAACTGAGAGGGGAAGACCCACTCCAATCGTGGGTGGCTCCAGCCAATAGGCCGCAGCTGGGATGGAATGAAAGAGGAAGAAGGAGGAAGTCAGTTTGTTTGAGGAGTTCCATTCTGCTCGAGCAGGTGCACGTTTGGCCTCTGCGTCCCCTGTGGGCACTAGACTCTAGGCTCTTCAGCCTTTCAATGTGGTTTCACACCAGTGTGTCTCCGGGAAGCCTCCAGGCCTCCAGAGTTGGATCACTGTCCTTGGTCTCTCTTGCTCTGCAGCATTCATCTTGGGCTGAGCAGCTACTGGATCCTCTGGCTCCCCAGTGGGCAGAGGGTGCTGTAGTCTCTGCTGCCTCTGATCCTGTGAGTTGCCTATTGAATCCCGGCTCACAGTTATATGCCTTTCTGTTGACCCTGTTCCTCTAGAGAACCCACCAATTCAGCTGGTGTGTTGTGGCCCCACGTCAAGATGACCAATGAGGCATAGGGCGTCTGAACTAGACTCGGGCTCAGCAGAAGGAAGGTGTGTCATTTTCTAGGACATCCGTCTGGATCTGGAAACTTTCCAGGCAAGGCCACCAGTGTGTTTCCTTGGGATGTGGAAGCGCTCAGGAGGTTTTTTTTTTTTTAATTTTTTTTAAGGTTTTTTTTGAGACAGGGTCTCTGTGGTTCAGGCTGGCCCTGCGCTCAGCCTCAAACTCACATCACAGCAATCCTCCTGCCTCTGCCTCCTGAGTGCTGGGATGACAGGTGTGAGCCACCACGCCCGGCACTGTGGTATGTGGTGCTGGTTGCTGCTGGGCGTGAGTCTCCACGCCTGTATTGTTATGTGGTTACCGGGGATTGAACCTGGGTCCCTGTGCTTGGAAGAGAGGCTCCGGAATCACTGAGCTATATCCCCGGCCCCGCGCTCAGGAGGTTTTGGATACTTCTGGTGACTCTGGGAAGAAATTGCTCCTGAGCTCTGGCCTCTCAGATTCTCCCCTCAGTCTTGTGATGCACCTGGAACATATATCACAGCACCCATCAGGCCGAGGGGCTTCTGGCTTAACTCTTCCCTCGCCGTGAGGCTGGGGACTGTCATGGAAGCTCTCTCAAAATAAAAAATAAGAAGGGTGGGGATGCAGTTCAGTCCAAAGATGCTGGGCTCCACCCGGATGAGAACCATCAAGCTGTTTGTTTTGGTCCTGTATAGAAACGGTAATATCTTAGCTACACTGGTGTAAAGTATAAAAGTCAATGTGATGTTTTTTTTTTCCAAAAATAAACTTCATTTCAAAGAGCAGCTTCAGTTCATACAAAAGTTGAGTAGAAAGTGCAAAGCTTTCTTGTGTACTTCCACCCCCAACACTTCCCCCCAGAACAACATTCCCCACCAGAGTGGTATATTTATTAGGATCTGGTTTACATTTCATTATCAGCTGGAGTCTGTAGTTAATTAGGATTCACTCCTGGCCGTGACAGGCTGAGGGTCTTGACAAATGTGTAAAGACTATATCCACTGTAATAGCCATCCCGCGTAGCTTCTCTGTCTCGCAACCCCTATGTGCTGTACCTGTTTATTCTTCCTGCCCCCAGATGTCCTGGAAGCCACTCTTCGTTGTCGCTTTTCCTGATCACACAGAGTCTAAATCACACACTACGCCACCTTTTCAAGCTGGCTTCGTTCCCTTAGTAAAATGCATTTACTGTATCTGTGTCTTCACTTCTAGCCTTGAATGAGGTTCCACTGCTGGGACGAACTTCCTACTGAAGGGCGTCTTGCTTGTCTCCACGCTTTTGCAATTATGAATAAAGCTATGGGTTTTTGTGTGTACATAATCTTTCAACTTCTGTGGGTTTAAATTGCAGACTGCTTTTGCTGAGCCGAATGGTAAGAGTAGACTGGAAGAAACTCCTAGATTGTCCCCCAAGGGGCTGTGCCCCTCTGCACCCCACCAGAGGGAGGGGCAGTCCGGCTGCTCCCCAGCCAGCATTCAGCCATGCCGGGGTTCTCCGCCGGTGCATGGGAGTAGATGTGCCAGGGAACTGAATTCCCTTGCAGATCCCGCGTCATAAGGGACGGGGGCATCTTTGCACACACCTAATTGCCTCTGGATAGTTTCGATGGCAAGGCATCTGCTCAAGCCTTTTGCCCAGTTTTAACCTGGGTTGTTGGCTTTCTTTTCTTTCTTTTTTCTCTTTTTGCAGTACCGGGGATCAAACTCACAACCTTGACCTTGCCAGGGAGGCTTGGTGCCACTGAGCCCCCTGTTGTTGGCTTTCTTGATGTTTCCGGGATTCTTGGTGTATTTGGGTGACAGTCCTCTACCAGGTGGTCTCTTGAAATGTCTTCGTCCAGCCAGTTGTCTGTCTTCTCATTCTTTCCCTCTTTTCACTTTTACAAGTGGCTACTGGAAGCTGGACAGCCATGTGCACGGCTGGTGTGATGTTAGGTGCCGATGCCACCCTGGAGCCCCCAGCTCTGTCCACGTGGCACTCTGCCCCTTCTTGCCAGTGAACAAGCAGCCCTTTAAGCACTCAGCGTCATCCACGCGTCTCTCCAGCTTTTCAGCCCCTGGGGGGTGGGGGCCGGCAACCACGGCAGGTCGAGGGGCCTGGCCCCAGCTCTGGGGAGGGCTGTGTGCAGCCGTGTACCTGCGCCTCATTAGCACTGGCACCTCCTCTGTGCTGGCATGACTTAGAGCCCTTGGGTTCAGGCAGGTCCCAAAACGGATGTGCGACAAGGTAGAAGAGCTAGGTGATGGGGAGGGGCTGGTGCTTCTCCTGGAGCTGTGGAGGTCTGCAGGGGGGCAGAACTCTGAGGAAGCTGGTCCCAGCACCCTCCTGACGATGCCCAGCCCTGCTAGGGCACCACCGTGCCTCAGGTGGGACCCTGCCCCTGACCACCCGACTGCGTGCTGTGCTGAAGGAGCAAGGCACAGACCAGAGTTCTGCACACTTTGCACACTTGCAGCCGAAGTCCTGAAGCCTCAGGTAAGGGCCTGTGTTCCCAGTCGTGGGTCTCCAGGGAAGGGCTCACTCCGCGGGAGTCTGACTTCAGCCCGGCTGGTTCTCGTGTGCTGCCCTGGAACAGACCAGCACGCTTGCTCCCAGCTTATCTCTGTGGGTTCCTGCCAGCGAGCTCACTCCAGCAGACAGAGGGGCTCTGCCAGGCCCTTGCCCCTGCTTCGATGAGGAGCTCTGGGCCCGTGGCCACACTGGCATCCTTCGGTTTCAGCTTGCTGAGGGCTGGAACTGGGGGCCCTGAAGGGGCGCACCTCCCTGTCCTCTTCCCGCTCCCCTCCCTTTCCCATAGTGCAGTGTGTGGGCGGGTGCCGAACCTGGAAGTCACGGGACTCCGAGCCCACACTTGTCCAGAGGGCTGACTGGCCTCTCAGGACCCGTTGGACCCTGGTGGCCGTCTTCTTCTTGAGCAGGTTGGTGTCACTGCCTCACTGGAAGAGACTGAGAGTCATTTATTTTCTCTGAGCCTAGATTTCCTTAACAGTCAAACGGAGGAATCTGGCCCAGGATATTTTCAGGAATCAGTGCTCTTCTCTGGTCCACAGGATCTTCATCTTTGTGGAAATGAGTAATTCTGCAGCGCCCCCCCGCCCCTCCGGCTCTCTATGGAATAATGCAGAGCTCATGGAGACAAACTCGGGGTCGGGACTAGTGAACGGGGGGCTGGGGAGCTGCAGGACTTTGTTAAACTGAGAGAATCACTTTTGGGGGCCCCGTCCAGCCTTTCCTGACCCTGCACGCCCAGGCCAGAGTGGGTTTTGTGGCTCTGTTGATTAATTTATTCACTGAAGTTAGCATTAGCCACGTCAGCGCCGTGTAGTCGGTTGTTAGCAGCTAGACAACAGCCTCATTGTTTTCGGTTATTACCGAGCACAGAGGGCAAGGGGTGCTAGATAAAGAGCCATAAATGTCCAGAATGTGGGGGAAATGTGTGATGTGCAGTGGCCACGTCACCACGTTGCCAGCCAGTCCTGGGCCCAGGTCCAGCCCCGAGTTCCGGGACGTGGCTGCATCAGAATGCCAGCCTGAGCCTCTCCAGGCCACTCCGCTCCTGCGGTGCAGGCCGCCCCCTCCCCTTGCCCGGCCTGAGCCAGGCTGGTGCTTGGCACCGGGAGAGTCAGTGCCAGTGCCTGGGAGGGGACATGTCCGCCGCACGTGGGGGTCCCTCCTGCAGGGAGAGACCCTGCCACTCTCGGCTTTCCAGCCCTTCGTATTCCAGCCCCGTCCCTCAGTGTCCTCTGTGGGCTTCGTCACTATCCTTCCACCCTCGGAGCCACGCCCTCTGTGGATCCACACTCAGGACCACCCCTCTCACCCTCTCTTGGGTTTCTGTTTGTCCGTTTGGGCTTGGACACCTGCGGCAGCCGCACCCAGAGTCGTGGACGGCAGGGCTTTCACTGCATGCTTTGGGTCCTCGGCCTGCATTTCCACCTTGACATCACCTCCCCAGAGCTCCGACTTCCAACGGCTGCTGAGAGATGACTCCAGCCGCCTTGTCCTTACTCCGGCAGCTCCATGGTGGGTTGTACCGTCTCTCCTAAGCCAGGCTGTTCCCGTCTCTGCTGTGTCTGTGGTTCCCTCTCGACTTCTCGGACTGTTATATACGAGCGTGAAGCTTCTTCTGCCAGGTAGAGCCTGCGTGTTGTGTTCCTAGGCCTCTCACACCTGCCTGCCTTCATGGGACACCAGCTGCGTGTCTGAGAACGAGTCCAGACAAACGTGGGCCCTGCTCTGGGTCCTGCAGAGCTTCTGTCCAGGCTGCCTCTCCTGTCCTGTCATGGCTCACCTGACTGTCACCTGAGCTGTGGATGGTTTGTTTCTGTCGCTTTAGCGTGGACTGTGCTGCAGGCCCTCTCTGGCAGCTCCTCTTTCTGCCCGGCAGACCAGTGGTCCCCACCAGCCACAGCTCGGACCCCGACTCTCCTTGGCGGGTCCCACCACCTCTGGGATGGAGGTCCAGGGCTCGTACGTGGCCCCAGGCTATCCTGGTCTCCGTCCAGCTGGCCACCTCTCCTGTAGCTCTAACCTTCTCCTCCCCGCCCCTGCCCTCCACTCCACTGTAGTCCTTATTTTTGGTATCTCAAGTATGCCACACTTGGCCCAGCTCAGTTCCTTTTGAATCCCTGTGCTTTTTCCAACTCTAAGTTTATCTTCTGTAAACTTCCCCTGGCTCCCTCGCGTCTCGTCTGCATCCCCAAATACTGTGCCAGGTCTTTGTTGGCGGTTAAGGGGTTGCAGAGCTGGAAACAAGACAGCAGGCCCTTCTCTGTCTTTCCATCTGACTGTCACCCCCTCAAACAAGGGACCTGCACAACACCTGGCCTGGAAAGGACTGTGTGTCAGTTTCTACTACAGAGAACAGATAAATAGATGCAGAAGCTGGGCAGATGGGCTGGGCCTCCAGCAGGGAGCTCCCTCCCCCCAGGAGAATCAAGGTCCCAGCAGTTCCAGCAGCTCTCCTCACAAAGCACTTAGACTAGACTTTAGGGTGTGGGGCAGCTGGGCTTGTCTGTCTGAGAAAGTCGGTTGGTGTCATGTAAATTAAGACAGAAGAGGGCAGAGGAGCAAGAGGAGAAAGAGGGAGAGGAAGCGAGAAGGAGTCAGAGGCTGGGAGGCAGATGAGTGCTCTGCAAGTTCCAGGGGCTTCGGTGGAAGCAGGTTCTCCTTCTTGGGCTCAGTTCCCCCAGTTCTGCTGTTGCCTCTGGGCATAGCCCAGTGTATGAGGCTGCCTCCTGTCAGGTGGCACCCACATGTGTGGCCGTCAGAGGAGGGAGGGGCATTGGCTCTCTTGAGATTACGGCCCAGGCATCTTCCAAGCCTTCCCTGGTGCTTTAAGTCACCTGTCCATCCCAGACAGCCAGGGACAGGTGGAGTTCTGCAAGAGACTCCTGTGGAAAGCACTCGCCCCTTTCTGTCTTTCCAAAGTCTGTCTCCAGTCAGTCAGCAAGTGTCCCCAGAGGGACTCTGGGCTGTGGACATGGTAGCCTGTCCCTTGGGAATGCTTTTATGGGTTCCATAGTGCTCAGAGGAACAGGATTATCAGTGAGTGGCTAATGACATCATCTTATGAACATTTTAAAAAATTGATCTTATGCATATGTTATGATTACACTCAACATTGAGAACTTTGATCTATATGTGATACATCTTGATTCCCATTTTTCCCATTACCCTGCCCTCCTTATAACCCTTACTCTCTGTATACATATATTTCTTTTTCTTTCTACCATCAGATATTTTCTTTCTGTTTTTTACTATCCCCTACCTACCCTTTCCCTTTTCCTCTTGAACATTTCATCTTATTTCATAGTATCTATCATATATTTTGGAAAGCTTGTAAACATTGATGGCTCTTTCCCAGAAGAAGGGGTTTCCAGGGTGGTGAGCCCAAGTATGGACTGAGGTACATGTCCAAGTATCTCCAAAGACAAGAAATGGCCAAGACTCCAGATTTCATTAGCTTTTCCAAGCTGCCCGCCACCTGAAGGCGTGTGGCTAAGGCACTTCCCTACGAGGTATGCCCTTTTATTCCTAGCCATCTCTTGTGAAAGGTGATTAATATCATGGCCCCAAGGCTACTGTAATCGACTGCCACAAACATCACGGTCTGGAGGAATAGACATCAATGTTCTCATGGTTCTGGAGGAAAGAAGACTCAGCTGAAGGTATCACAAGGCCGTGGCCAGGAGGCCCCGGGCGTATCCTTAGGCAGCTCAGGCCCAACTGCGGATGCCATGGCTCCCGGCTCCACCTCCATCCTCACGCGGCCTCTCCTCTGTGTGTCTCTCCCCTTTCATCTCTTACAAGGATATTTAGTGCTAAACATGTCTGATAAAGTACTGGTATCCAAAACGGAAAAACAAACCCTGCAATTTAACTGTGGGAAGACAAGCCAGGGTGACCTCATCTGAAGATCCCTAATTCAATTACGCCTTAATTTACACCTTAATTACACCTTAATTTAATTTGTCCAGTAAGGTCAGTCTCAGACCTAGGAATTGGAATGTGAGCATACATTTGAGGGATCACAATTCAACCCACAAGAGGATTTCATTAATACTTCTATCAGCACAATGTCGGAAGGCAGATTGGCCCGTATGTCCTTGTCCTGCAGAGGGAGAAGCGCTCAGAGCCCTCCTCCACTGACCTGTCGGCCGTGGGAGAAGCCAGGCTGCCTCTGGTCACTCCAGAGGGGACCCAGATGTTCCCTGGAAGTCTAGGCTGTCCTCTCGGAACTCCAGGTGGCGTGAGGGCTGGAGAGGGCAGGATGCTCAGCCCATGGGAGGCCACGCAGAGGACCCAAGGGACAGAGGCGACAACCAGTGTGTCCACAGTCAATGGGAACTTGGGGAGGAGGAGGGCATTGGTGGGGAGAGATGGCCTCAGAGATCTGAGGTGACAAGGAGAGAACCCGGGACAGTAGGGACTGGCAGCAGGGGCTGGCACAGGGGCCCAGGGACCTGCAGGTGCACTTTGCCCCTTGTCACTGAACGCTGGCATTGCGGGGGTGTCTGACATCTCCATGTCCCGTGATTTGTTTTCCTTCTCCTCCTCCCCTCTACTTGCAAACTAAAAAAACTGGTGTGTGATTCATTTTGAGTCCAGAAGAATGGAAACCAGCGAGTTGATGACATAAACCCCAGTGCAAGCGCTGAAAAAGACGAAATGGGATGTGTCAGCTTGTGCAGGGAGGCAAAAAGGAAAAGCACAGGCTTCTTCCTTCAGTATTCTACTGCTGGCGTGACAGACAGGGCCCCACCCCAGGTAGTCCAAGGCTCCTGATGGCCAGAGCACCTCGTACAGTGGACATGCTCACTGGCTCAGCGTGACACAGCCAGACCGGCCAGAGCCGGTGTTTTGGAGGATGAAGGCTGGGAAACTTGTCTCTGTGCTCTGTGGACACGGGGCTGCTCAGTACTGTCTTGCTGTGTTATGCAGGGAAGGTGTCTGGAACCCACATCCATGACAGGTCTGCAGGGTCCAGCGGTGGAAAGACAAAGTCCAAGGATACTCTTGGATGCCCGGATCCAGCCAGTGTCAGAGTCTGGGTCATAGAGATGCCAGTTATGCAGCTCATTGTGTCTCTGAAGGGGAAAAGTGATCACTGAGTCTTTGCTAGAGCTCCCCTTAGGAGGCGTCTCTGTGTCCTCCTTCAATCTGGGTGGGCTCTATGACTTCTTTGGCCAACAGAATGTGGCAGGAGTGGTGCTATGCTCTTCCCTAGGCCTTTCTGCATCTTGGGCTTGGAAACTCTATGGAGAAGCCTCATGGAGAAGCCTCATGTCCAGCCTGATACCATTTGGCTGGCTCAGACTCCATCTGACTGAGAGAGACCTCAAGACCTCAACACCTGCCCTTGAGCCCAGTCAACTCTCCCAGCTCAAGGGACAATGACAGTCACTTAAAGCCACTGAGTTTGGGAGTGGCTCATTAGGCAGCACTAGGTCCCCAGGGCAGGTTGATATTGGTAACAAGAAGACTGAAGACTGATTCAGATGCCTGAGGTCATCACAGGGTGTCATGTCAAAATAGGACGCTCCACCGTGAGTCTCAGGTAAGGGCTCCAACAAACTCTGGGCAGTGTTGAAAAGTCCAGCTTGGGGCTCGGATTCAAATAATGCTTGAAGAGCTGTTTCTCCTCTGGCTGTATCACTCAGAGCCATCTTCGGCTCAGGCCACTAAAAAGGACCCAACGCAAGTCTACGAGCTTTCTCTGGACACCCAGTCACTCTTGTGAGCAATAAGATGATTTATGCTCTTGACTTTATGTGCCTAAGAAGCTGGAGTAAGATGAGGTTTTTCTTAAATAAGAAACTTAATGTGTAGCTTTAATAGAAGTGAACACATGAACTTGAATACACACAAAATATATGATAGGATTAACTTTTGTTAAGTGAGTATGTAACCAGCACCCAGATCACAGGGCAGGACATGGTGTCACCTGTCCCTGCATCGGGCAGGACCACCACGTGGGAAGCACCACCTGGGAGGGCACTGGAAGCTTCTGTGGGAGGGCTTGGGACCAACCTTACTGCAGTTATGGGCAGTGGGATGCCATCCTCCTGGCCAGCAGCCTGCCAGGAGTATGGTGGGCAGACCTCAGCAGGTCGTGGGCCCAGGCCAGGGTGAGGGCAGGTACAGGGGGCCAGGGGAGTGTGCGGCTCATCCGATGCCAGGGAAGGGCACTGTCGCAGCCCCTGTGGGGGTCTCACAGACCTTGTGCCGTGTGTTCAGGTAGCTGGGGATTCCTGAGCGCTCCGGCTTTGGGCTGCTCCAGCCTCGCTAGGGAGAGGGAGAGGTGGGCAGTGTGGAGGACAGAAAGAGGGAAAGGCCTCTCAGCAAAGGGATGCGGGAGCTTCTCAGTGGAGAGACGCCCTACTAGTGCTATGGGAGATGTGGGCAGGCATGGAGCAAAGGGCTTTCTGTTTACCTGGAGGTCTTGTGGAGCCAATGAATGCTTCAGAGGACTCACAGTGTTGTAAAATAACTGGGCTGGTCTCAGCTCCAGGTACGCAGTAGGGCACTGATCCTTGGCATTTCCAGAGTGGTAAGGGTGTCTTTGCCATTCACAGGGTCCCTGGGACCACAGCTGAGCTTGTGCCAGTGAGGCTGTAGCTCACGGTGGCTGGGGGTGGAGGTGAATAATGCGACTGGCGGGCTGATCCTCTGAGTGCTCTGACGTGGAGGTGTGGTTGGGCTTCCTCTTTCTGTGCATCTCTGTTCCGAAGGTCTTGTTTGCATCCTTTGTGATAAAGCTGTGTAAACTATCAGATCGGGAACCCCAAGTCCCGCACAGGAGCCCTGCATTTGGGGTGACTGATCAGAAGTGCACCTGCCTGCGGCTCAGCTACGGTCACACGATCTCCAACCTGGGACCTGTGTGCTTCTGCTCACACCAACATGCCCACTGCCCAGACCCCAGGCCAAGGGTGTCTTGAAGGTCGACTGTGGGCACCACAAGGCCCCAGGGGACCAGGCTGCCAGGATGAGCGGGCACCATGTCCAGGGTGATCATCTGAGCCAGAGGAGCACGGGAAAGCGCTGGCTGCCAACGTGTCCCTGGAGCAGGGCGTGGCTCTGGGCCTCTGGAGGGGGAGATGGTTGGACTCTCCGGGTCTCACTTCTGTTGTCCCCACGGGGAGCCCGGGGTGCGCGGGGTGAGGGCCAAGCGGCCCTTCCTGGCCCTGCTTTCCCCGGCCAGGTGGTCCTGAAATGAGGCAGTGCTGCATGCCCTCTCAGCCTCCCCCAAATCCCCGCAGCGATCTCCTCACGGCCCCGGAATGCGGCTCCAACCTCCCGCTCGGCCCTAATGAGCACTCTAATCTGATTGCCCCCAAATGAATGTGACGCAGAATTAAAAGATGCCAGAAGACACTGCCATCAATCAAATGAGTTGCCCTCAATTTATTATTTTTTGAATTTAATTACGTTTCTCCTCCAGTCCTCTCTTCATATCCGTCCAGCTGCAGCCGCGGCACAGTGGCTGGCAGGGGCCATTGTCTCATCGCTGTCTGCTCCGCTCCGCCAGGGCTCCGCCCCGGGCTCTGGATGGAAAGCCCAGCCTGGACCGGGAGGTCACTGGAGTTCAAAGCCAGCCAGCTGGCGTACTTCCTGTCGGGGAAGGGATGCAAAGCAATGCACCCAGTTAAAATGGTTTAAAAATTATTTTTAGTGCATGAACACTTCACGAGGTCACACAAAAGGGAGTGTTGTAGTCATGGACCTTGACGTGCGATGGGCCGCAGAGGACAGGACGACAGAGGGCTGGGCGCAGCCCGCCGCGGATGCTCTGTGTGACTTGGGCAAATCAACGATCTTTCCCAGCCTTAGTTTCCCCTTTTGAAAAAAGAGGGAGTGGGCAGGGGATATGGTTCTGTGGCACAGCACCTGCCTGGAAAAAGAGAGAGCCAGAGTCCAAGACCACATGGGGAGCCTGGACGTATAGGGCTGCATTTCCACCCGTGGACAGGTGCATCTGCCCCCAGCCCCTGCCTCAGCCCTGGGGCTGACTTACCTGACAGACCTGCTCCGGGGCTTTCCTGCTGGCTGGCCAAAGGTTGGAACTGACCCACAGCGTGGCCAGGGTCTCCCAAGGCAGTGGCCGCCTCCGTCTGGCTCCGGGGCCCCATTTGCTCTTTGTCCCTCTGCCCCCAGCCGTGGTGTTGCGCTCTTGTCCCGGTCCCTCAGCACTTTATTCTCCCCGCCCACCTGTGTCTAAGGAACATTCAGACCCGTCTGGGTTCAACGCCACTTCCTGCCATGACCCTGTACTCTGCAGGTACATGAGTCCACCTTTGGATAGGTTCTTCACGGAAGGTCCCCAAGGAGAGAGGCGGGGAGCAGGGACAGCCCCAAGGACTGGTACTGAGTGAGACCTGGCTTTCAGGGAGCAGACGATGGCGTTAAGGCGGGAAAGGCCAGGAGAGAGAGGCTCTGGCCTCCTGCGACCCTCCACCGGGTTGGATGCAAGTCAGTGAGCAGCCCCTGACTGAGGGCGGTGTGTCCTCGGAGTCCCCGGGGGGACTGAACTCAGGGAAGAGCCAGGTGACACAGTTTGCTCTGGAATGCGGTTCCCAAGGTGCCGTGATGAGGTCACAGAGTCAGCTATGGTGGAATCCAGAGATGTCCCAGAGTGGGGTGTAGGAGAGGCGGGGCTGCTGGGGGCAGGGCTCGCCTTTGGCATAGTGACCCCAGATAGGGGATGGCTCAGAAAAGGGCTCCGCTCTGATGAGTGAGCCAGGCCTCTGGGAGGGAAAGCCTCACGGGGCCAGACCTGGCTGCAAAGGCTGCACAGTGAACACCCTGTTGCTGGTCACTGGTGTGTCCACCTCAGGGCCAGATCTGCGTCCCGGGGAGGTGAGCATCCCCTGGCTGCGCTGGCTGCTTGGATCGCGGAGTTCTTCCTCCATGACTTCCACAGCTCGGACCCAGTGCTGCCCCCTGGAGGACAGAGTGATGATTTGGCTGGGGATGGGGCAGGCCGAGCAGTGGGTGCCAGGGAATGGAGTCCGTGTTGCTGCGTGTCCTTAAGTCCCTGCTGAGTCGGGTATTGACCGAGAAAGGCTCAAATGTCCGAGTGGAGCGGATGGTCATGGGGAGCTTTGCGGGGGGCTGTGCCCTCTGACTCCACTGGAAGTGTAGGCAGAAGGAAGCCAGGCCAGGACTTCTGGGCACAGGGAAGCAAGGGTCTAGGCCAGGAGCTGGAACACAGCCCAGCCCCCCAGAGGTGATGAGGACACCCCCCACCCCCTGTCACTTCAGCCAGTGCTTGCAGGCCAGGGTAGGGACACCAAGGATGCCCACTTTCTGGACAAACACAGGACAGGTGAGCCACAAGCCAGTGGACAGGGCTGTGGGGGAGAGGTCTGTGAGCACGCAGACACCTGCCTGCTTCCTGAGAGAGGGGGACAGCAAGAGAACCGTGCATTCATCCCTCATTCATTCATTCATTTTTTTTTTGTGATTGCTTTTTTTATTAGAGCAATTGGAGTTTTACAAAGTACACTTGGACTTTCATTTTTTAAAATTTATTTTTACTTGCTAGCAGTTGTGCATCTTATGGGGCACAGTGTGCTCTTGCTGTGGGTGTTCTCATTTGATCAGCCAGGGTGTCTCAGTCAGTCAGTCCCTCACACATGCATCATCTTGTGACGAGAACGTTCAGATCTTTCTCTTCAGCTACTTTGAGCTGGAGACCGTTTTGTTGACATTTTTTTTTTTAGTATTTTTTTTGAGAAAGGGTCTCGCTATGTAGTTCAGGCTGACCCTGAACTCACTATATAGCCTAAGCTAGACTCAAATTTGTGGCAATCCTCCTGTTTCTGCCCCCTGAATGCTGGGGTTGCAGGTGTGAGCACTATGCCCAGCCTGACTATCACTTTTAAAATAGACTTGGAGCATCCATTATTTATTGAATACAGATGAAAGTCAAAGTAGTTTCTCCTTAAGAAGCAGGACTCTAATATAAATAACAATTCCAAAGTGGATATTCTCCCCTGTGACTTTACAAATTTATCTCAAGGGACTCATCGTATTAGATATTGATCAAACCAACATTCTCCCTTCGGGCTTGGAACATTCATCCAAGTGTTTAAAAACCTGTCGCGGTTACAGTGCGTCTTACGGTCGACGCAGCGCACAGACGGGAGCAGATCAGATCGGAGAGAAGGGTTTACGATGACAGGAAACAGTCTCCGTCTCACCCTCCCTCGTCCTGTCCTCCAGAACAACTTTAAACATTTCCATTTATAGTGTGTCTCCTTAACTCCAAGTGGCACGCATTACGCTCTCATTTCTTGGTTCATCTGGAGAAAACATCGATTTTCTACAATGGCAAGAGAACGAGGGAGTTTTATGTGCACACCCCTCCCCCCAGTCCCCTTGGAGTCTCCTCGTTTTACTGGAGCTGTCTCAGCTCTTCTGCTTTTACCAGGCTGTTGCACTCGGGTGGTGTGTTTCATGGACCTCGGGAAGGAGCGGACTTGGTGGTTGGTTTGGGACTTTTGTCAACCCTCCTGTTTGGAAGGGCTCCTCCCTGCGGCCCGGGCCCTGCACTGCTGGCTGACTGGCTGGTCGGTGCACATGATGTCCTTGGCTGTGGTTGCTGCTGAGAACTGAGCACTTTCCCCTGCTGAGGCCACTCAGGTCCTCCCGGGACTCGCACTGTGAACGCTGCTGTGCTCTCTGGGGCTGTGTCTGGGAGGGAAGTGGCAAGTTGGCTCTGTAGGTGACTCCAGTCCCCTCGGGGCCAGACGCTGCCTGAGCTTTGTGGTTTCTCCAGTGTTGCGCTCCTTGATAGCATCAAGTGCACAGCTCCGGACCGACATGAGTCTCAGGGTGGTTTGGGGACACCCTGCCACACGTGGGTGATGAAGTCCCAAGCAGCTGGCCTGGGGTTTGCATAACAGAGCACCTGCCCACCTGCTGGCCTGCAGCACTCACATCTTACCCCTTTGGAGCCCAGGCGGCTACATGGGTCTTGGGGGAGGAGCAAGGTGGCAGGCAGGTGGGTGGGGTGGAGGCTCCAGGTGGGCTTGACCTTGTTCCCGGGCTGTAGGCTACCCTTGTCTGCCTCCTCTGCTGTAAAGCTGGTAGCTGAGGGGTGCATGCCTGTCTCTGCCCCAAGTGGTCTTCTCCTGTATCCTTTCTAGAGACCTTGTGATCATAAGGAGCCCACTGTGCTATCAGAATCATGCTTTCTCATGAAACACTGTGTCCCACAAGCGACTTCTCTCCTGTTTGGCGTGATGGGCTTATGCCATGTTCGGGGCATTAGCAGACGTTGTAGGGGTGTCGCAGGAGCAGTCAAGGAATTCTCATATGGAAGGAATACTCAGAGGTCCCCTTACAGAGCATGTGGTGGGAGGGCCAGGCTTGGCTCTGGGCAGGGAGCTGAGCGTGACTCAGCCATCCCAGCCTGCTCGCCGCCTGGTCTCACGAGCAGTGTGCCCTCATGCCAGGCCCCAGGACCTCCCGAGCAGCATGTGGTTCGGGATGGTGGGACGCAGGTGTGGTGAGCAGGCTCAGCAGCCAGAGTCACTGTGGTCATGGGTGAGGCTAGGGTGTGTCGAGGCTGCCACGGTTGTCTTTCCTGAAGGTCCAGGAGCAGATCTGAGTCAGTGTGGCTCTGAGGGATGACCCAGGAGGGACATGTGTCCCTGTGGGAGGGGACGGTGTCCTGGAACCTGAGTGTGCTCTGAGGACCAGCAAGCCAGCAACTCTGAGGAGGATGGAATAGGTTTGAACCCTATAGTCCCATGCCCAGGAAACGGTCATCGCTATTAATACGGTTGGCAGCTTCCTGGAAAAGCTCTATCCTTAGCGATTATTTTATTTGGTAAGTTTCAGACATTAGTTGTGTGAACAGCCTTATCCTGAGGACTCTTGCCCAAAACAATCATCATGGGTCTGGGGTGGACTCAGGCATGGGGGGCTTGCCTCGCTCCACTGGCAGCATCACAAAGCAAAATAAACAAAAACACATACGTGCACACACACACACCAGCGGCAATCACTGAACACTGCAGCTGCCTGAGATGGCTGAGGTAGCCGAGGCTACCCAGGAGCCCAGAAAAACATTTGGAAGGAACTGCCGTGGAATGAGATTGTCGTGAGGGCTCTCGTGCATTCCTGGGACACCGGAAAGCCATATACATGAGCAGGGTCATGTATGTGCCCAACACAGACCTAGGAGTCAGCTGAAGATGGACTTGAATGCTCTGTAAGGTGCTTGCTGGAGCATCAAAGACATGGCTCAATATACCGAAGGTTTCTCAAAAGGGCGGGGAAACTTAGTCATGTAAAATCTTTGCGTAGTTATCAGCTAATCTCCAAACCAAAGGAAGATTTCTGTTGTTATCTATGACAAAGAACTAAACAGATAATATTTAGCTAATCAGACAAATAGATACAACTAACTAGTTTAGGAAAGCCAGTAAGCAAACAATAGAAATGGCGGCAGCAGTAATGGCAGCCAGAATAACAACAGATCCTAGAGGGAATCCTGTCTCATTCTCAGAGATGCCACACTGTTATTTAAACTGTCAAATTTTCAACAAAGACCATATCAGAAGAGCAAAGACATAGCCCATTTACAGGAAAAAGGGTATTCAGTAGGAATTATCTTGAGGAAACCCAGACATCTGACTTACTATCAAAGACTTAACACTTAACAGGTGCTCAAACAACTAAGGGAAAAAATGGCTTAAAGAGTTAAAAGACAGCAGTGATAGCATCCTGCCAATAGACATTATTGATAATGAGAAAAATCACACATTATTGATAATGAGAGAAATCATGAAACAGAGAAACAAATACTAGAGGGCTCCGCAAGAGGCTTAATTAGCAGAAGAAAGACTCAGTGAGTTGCACGTGGGTCAGCTGAAGTCATGCCGTGTGAGCAACAGAAAGAAAAAGCGTGAAGAAAGAGGAAGAGAGCTTCAGAGCCCCGTGGGACACTGTCAAGCACACCAGTACTGCAGAGAACTTCATCCTGCCAAGATCCCGAGTGGACGAACTTCCAGGAAGTGCACGAGAGAACCCCTCCCCCCCAGGCTCCTGCTTTTGGCCCATACGATCTGTGTCAGACATCTGAACAAGCGAACTGAAGGTAGTAAATCTGTGTTGTTTAACATTTAGTTGATGGTAATTTGTTACGTTAGAAATGAAACACGAATACATATAAAAAAAAAGTCTCGGACTGAAATTGTACAGAATACATTCTCTAACCAAGATGGAGTGAAGTTTTAGATGAGTAACAGAAATAAATATAGGAGATCTAAATATGTAGAAATCAAATATATTCCTAAATAGTCATTCAATAAAGGGAGAAATCACAAAAAATTTAGAAAATTCTGTGAGACGAGTAGGGTGAAATTACACATATCAAAACTTATGAAATGTAGGTAAAGCAATATGTAGGGGAAATGTGTAGTTGTAAGTACTGATATTAACCAGAGGAAATATATCAAAACTCAACTTTTACCGTAATAAATTAGAACAGGAAGAGTTAGCCAAACAAAGAGAAAAAGAACACAATAAATATGAGATCAAAATAAATGTAAAATAGAAATATACTACAGAAAAAAAGAGTCCAAATAATTGCCTTATCAAAAAATAATAAAGTTGAGACAGTTAGTTATACTGACCACGAAAAGAAAAATAGGGAGGACTCAAATTATTATATCAGGGATAAAAGAGAGGACATAACCAACTTTACAACAATAATATATTATAAATTAATACTATAAATAAATGACAGAAAGTTTTCTAACATGAACTGAACAAAATTCCCAGAATGACATAAAGTACCAAGAGTGACTTAAAACAAATATCAAAATTTAATACAACTTTAATAAA
>PVIR01026486.1:0-20471 GCA_004026965.1 Petromus typicus | reverse complement strand
CGAGGTTTATGTATTACTTTCATTCCTCATTTAACCCATCAACCCAGCTGGAGACAAAGGTCATCTTCGTGGCACTGTATTCTATGGAATGCAGAATAATGCATGCACAAGGGTGGTTCATGGGTTTGGCTCATTTGCTGTGGAATTAAAAAATATCTGATTTTATAGGCAAAAAGGACCCATCATCCTGATTTTTCTTTCAGGGTTCTTAGGTTGGTATAAAAAATGTAGGAATGCCTTCATTTTACATTACACAGTACAACAGATGGTTCATAAACTTCAGAGAGAAAGTGACTGTTCCCTTGGGAGTTGGGTCAGACCCTAAAGAATCATCAGTTTAGTCTGCTTGGAATTAATTAACCCAGTCTCTCTACTTTGCTTGGACTGCATTCAAAATCAACTGGCTACTTCATCCCAATTCCTTCCAAAGAAAACATGTCATAGACTGGAAATCAGGAGTTAAGCTTTTCACATAAGGAAGCCCAATGGTGATCTCTAGCTTTATAGCAAAAAATACTCAAAGAGTTTGTCATGTGGCTTATAAAATATTGACATTTATTTTCAGAGTCAGTGGTGTTGTTTTATTAACTATCAACCCTATAGGTGAAACGAATAAAAAGTGTAAGTCAAATGCTACCTCACATTCATTTAAAATACAGATTGGTCTCTATTCATACAGAGATTCATCTCTATGTTTATTGTCGACCTGAAATCTCTCATGTGCTTCTAGAACTCTGGTGTTTTTAGTTTAACATACCAGAACCACTTTTTTTTCTTTTGTTTGAAGTACAACTAAGAGTTTCTGTATTTGAAATAGGAGAATGTTTTGCAAACAGTGTATATTCACATGATCAGTAAGAATTGCAGTTGGGCCGGGCATGGTGGCTCATGCCTGTAATCCCAGCACTCGGGAGGCAGAGGCAGGAGGATTGTGATGTGAGTTTGAGGCTGAGCTGAGGGCCAGCCTGAACCACAAGGCGAGCCTGTCTCAAAAAACCAAAAAAAAAAGAATTGCAGTTGGGAAGTTCATTAGAGTCTTGGGTAAGGTAGTCTCAGAGACACATTTCTGATGACTTTGGCCAGGGGCAGCGTGGGGGAGGGGGAGTGGGGGTAGGGGGGGTGGGGTTCCCTGGGGCTAAACAACTCGGGCTCCATAAAGGAAGTGCATGCAAGGCGGCACATACACAGTGGGCCCCTCCGGGCCACAGTGATTAAAGGAAAACAAAGAGGCAGAGACTGCCCCCTATAAGGCTAGTTTGGGGCGGTTGAGAACAAGGAAGTGGGGCTGTGTATAAGTGCTGAGAGCGCTGGCAATAAAGGCTTCTCCACCATTTCGTCTCTACGTGATGACTCCCGCCGGTGGTGCGATGCCAGATGAGAGGCCCTCGGGAACGGGACCTGACAATTGGAGGTTCCAACGGAGATCTGGCTTGCCACTGGGCCACCCCGGGCCGGCACAGTAAGTAGGGGTGTATTGAATTCAGGACCGTCTCACTATAGGGTCCTCCCACTCTAGACAGGTTATGGAGCGGCAGGTCCGCCTCCTCCTACAACAAAATGGCACTGCTGTTAAGGCAGACGGTGCCTCGCTACTGGTAGAGACTGATCATTTCAGTCCTTGGTTTCGGCATGGCAGAAGCCTTATGTTGTCTGACTGGGACCATGTCCAAAATGATCTCCAAAAGGCTCTTAGAGATGACCCAGATTCTTCCCCGTGGCTGCCTTCTCCCTCTGGAGGCTGGTGCGCGATGCGCTTTTGACTAACCAGGCAAAAGTGAAAGAGGCCCTTGAGGACAGTGAGAGGACCCTCCAAGATGTCCAAGAGGAGGTCTCCCAACAGTCACTTCAGGATTTAGATTTAGAGCAGGGGAAAAACTGGAAGTACAAATGGGAAAAGATCGAAGGAGACATTTGCTCAGGGAAAGATCGCAAAGGCACCATGGAGGTCTCCTCTGGGAAGTTCGCGGTCCGGACCCAGACAGAGGTACAAGGGGGGAAGAGTGATTTACAGACTCACACTGATGAAGACTTAGACAGTGAAGCAGAGGAGAATAGGCTAGAGCAAGAGATAGAGAAACTAGAGGAGCAGCTACAGGTCGCGTGTTTAGAAGAGGCTGCTAGAGAGACCAGAAATAAGCTGAAAGATCTTAAACAGAGGCATCTAGACGAGATGCGCGGATCAGCATTTTCAAAAGGCTTGCCTAAGATGGCGCCCAGAGCCTACTGCCCCTCCCTGCCTGGCTTCCTGTGTACAAGAAGGCGCCTCGGGCGTCCAATTTCAGGTGTTCCCTGTCACTGAAATGCCTAATCCTTAATTTTTCAACAAATAACCCCTGCATTTCTCTCACGCCCTATTCTTTCTTCATAATTCCCTTCAAGAAGGTTGGTGCTGGTTGTCCTGCTAGTGTTCCTGCGCCACCCACTGAGGGTGGTACTGAGGGTGACAGAGGCTCAGGAGGATGCCGAGCGATCTGCTATTCGAGAGATTCCTCCATTGATGGTTCTATCCCTGGGGATATTGTTGTTGTTGGGGTTTGGAGTTGTGATATCTGCTCTGTGTGTCTGGAAAAAACGTAACAACCAACAGCTACATGCTTTACGTCAGGCCCTCGTGGTGATGGAAGCTGGAGACCCCTCCTCCCACAGTTGGCTCAGCATGATGGCCAGGTAGTCAAAGACGAGTAAGAAGGAGACGCAGCACTAGCAACCTAAGATAGGGGTATCCGCCGGCGCTGCTGGTACACCCAATGATGGGTAAGCAGTGAAGTGCATTGTCCTCAACCTAAGACAGGCATTGGTTGAGGCTTTTGGCATCTAAAGAAGAAAGGGGGGAGATGTGGGGTCCCTTGGGGCTAAACAATGCTGGCTCCGTAAAGGAAGTGCAAGGTGGCACATACACAGTGGGCCCCTCTGGGCCACAGTGATTAAAAGAAAACAGAGACAGAGACTGCCCCCTCTAAGGCTGGTTTGGGGCGGTTGAGAACAAGGAAGTGGGGCTGTATATAAGTGCTGAGAGCGCTGGCAATAAAGGCTTCTCCACCACTTTGTCTTCACGTGATGACCCCCGCCCGTGGTTCCATGCCAGATGAGAGGGCCTCGGAAACAGGATGTGACAGGGGGGATGATTTAATGCTACCTTTTGAGTACATTTGGTTTCAAGAGTGGGTGATGTGTGGCGAGCAGCAAGGCTACCTCTTTGCAATTTTTGTCTCTTCATTAAACTCCATGCAATTCTCTAAACTCCATTAAATTCCATCTAATTCTCTGAATTAGATGAGTAGCCCAGGGAAAGGCAGAGAAGAGCCACTTCCCCATTTTTAACAGAAACATAGGCAGGAGGTTTGAGGCCTCAGCAGGAAACCTCAGTTCCTTCCCAGCTGTTTTTCCCTATCTTAATAAATGATATCTTTTCCCTCAGAGTCCCAGAAGTATAGGGCTCCTCAAGGCTTGGAGAGTCTAGGCTACTTTTATTTCCCGAAGCCTCTGGTTTGTGAAAAATTGAAGAAGTAAACAAATGATCTACAGATATCGTGGCGCGTTTGAAAGCCTTGTGCAGATAGGTTAAGTGATATGTCATGAGTACAATGCTGTGTCCTTTCATTTTGCTTTGTGCAAAATGTTTTGAGGATTGATAACTTGTAAACTCATTCTTCGAGCCAGAAGCTCACATGGAAAAGTGATGCATTCTTATAGGCACAGAGAGGACATCTGCCTTGGGGTAGCATTGGGGTTCCTATGTGACAGTCCAAGGGATAACAGGGTTCTACATATGAGACCTTTGCGGAGGCAAGTGCTCCCCCTTCCTTCTCAGCTGTTCCCTCGAAGGGGTCATCTGGTGATTCTGCAGTCTTTTTGTCATTGCTGTCTCTTACACTGGCATTCATATGTCCACTCTGGAACATTTTCTAGAGAGATGCGGAGAGTGTGGTAGGGGTTTTGGCTCAGGTGGATCCTACAGACAGGGCTCCAGTTGGTAAAGATGTTTGTAGAGTTGGGAATCTGCTGCCCACCTGTGTGACTGCTAAGCCTACTTCTGCTATGTATAACTGTGTGACTTTGGGTGACTTATTTCAACACTCTGGAGCTTTAGTTAATTTTTTTCTTTGTGTGGTGCTAGGAATTGAACCCAGGGCCTCATATACACCAGGGATGTGCTTTATTACTGGCTCACACCTCTAGCCCAATCATTTCACCTTCAATATAGAGAATAATTGTCACCTACCTCAAATATATATTGTGGAGATTGGGAGATGAAAATACCTGTGGCAAAATCGGGCACATGGTAGAGGATATTCCAAATATTGTACAAGGTCTGTTGTTTTATATATTCCTTCTTTTAATGTCTTTATTCTCTTGTGCATTGAATTGTGTAGATACTTAAGGTCCGAATGTGTGGCATGGAACCATGTCTAGGCGTGAACCTGTAAGAGAAGACTCTAGTGGCCGTAGAACGAGTTGCTCCTCTGTTGTGAACTGTGTCTGAGGCTGGAATGGCTGCTTTTCTGGAAATCCCAGGAGCCACCCCAACTTTAGCCAGAGTGACTCAAATTTTACTTTTCACTCTTTGTTATTAACATTTATTAAGATGGAGAGTTTCTGTGTTTAAAAAAATTATCCACAAAACATGAAGACCACTTCTCTAAGAACAGAGAATACCAGAGGGAAGTGAAATTTCCTGCCTACCTCAGCACGACTCAAATACACACACAGGCCCGTGGGGAGGACTTGGGCAGCGATGTGATTTGTGCTATTGCATTATACTTGGTTTCTGAGAAGTAGGTAAGAATGCTTCATGGCTGCTGACCCAAGAATGCTTCTCTTTACCCTGCTCTTTTTTTTTTTTTTTTTTTTTTTGAGACAGGGTCTCACTTTGTTGTTCAGACTGGCCGTGAGCTCAACCGCAAACTCACTTCACAGCAATCCTCCTGCCTCTTCCTCCAGGCATGAGCCGCCACGCCCAGCACTGTGGTATGTGGTGCTGATTGCTGCTGGGCGTGAGGTTCCACACCCAGTATTGTTATGTGATTACCAGGGATTGAACCCGGGCCTTTGTGCTTGCAAAACAGGAGCCAGAACCACTGAGCTATATCCCCGGCCCCAATTTACCCCATTCTTTTGAAAAAGAAATGTGATTACCATTGTCTTGTGGGTTGGACATATGATGTCTGATATTAGAACTGAAAGAAATCTTGGTAATTCTCGCATGTTCAGCCTCCAGAAATGCTGGTCAACTTGCATAACCACACAGAAATTGTTCTTGCGCAGCCTGAGCTTTTAAGCATGTTTTATACAAAGATGGTTGATTGCTTCTTATGACATAGTGGCTCAGTAGCATCACTTAAAAGACACCAAAAGTACCATGTCATATGTTCTAATTTTCTACACCTTATGTCCAAGTGGCCCAAGATACAAATCCATGTTCGCCATAACAATGACTGAGAACATACTCCAAATTGACAATTTTAAATTTTTTTTCTTGAAATTTTAGGACACAATATGTTCAGATACTGGAACCCCAAAAAGAAAGCTCACAATCTTAACCACACACTAGATAGAGGAGTTAGAACAGGAGCCAAACAGCTTAGGGGAAATTGGCAGAGAGCTTGAGTAGATGTTTCTTCAAAGAAGATACACACAGGGTCAGCAAAGTCCCAGAAGCATAAGGACTGGTCACTAGGAGAATGCAAATCAGAATCCCGCTGAGATGGCACTGCACAACCATTAGGATGACCACACTTCCAGCAGCTGAAGTGGCTCATATTGAGGATGTGAACAGTGTGCACCGTGGGTGGGAGTGTGAGACAGTGAGGCCACTGTGAAGAACACGGAACACTTCCTCAAAAGTTAAACAGAATGACTGCGTGGTCCGGCAAGTTCCCTCTTGGTTATAAGCTCCTAAGATTTGGAAGCTAGGCTTCCAAAGTGGTATTTGTGTACCAGTGTCATAGGTTAAAGCTGGTAGTAACCCGATGTCCATTGAAAGATCAGTTAAATGAACAAAATGTGGTACTTATGTACATTTAACGGAATAGTATTAAGTCTCCGGAAGAAAACTGTGATGCTGTAATATACATGGGTGCTGACATTAGGTTAAATGAGATAACTAGTCTGAAAGGACAGTGTATAACAGCACTCATATGAATACTTAGGATAGTTAAATTCATAGCAAAAGAAAGTAGGATGGTTTGTACCCAGGGGAACAGGCAGGAGGGATTATTGAATAGTTATTCAATATGGTGATTATTGAATGGTTATGGAGTTTTAGCTTAGGGAGATGAGAACAGGCTTAGGGTGTTGGATGGTCATGTAACTATACAACTTTGCATTTAATGCTGGTAAGCTACACTCAAATGATAAGAGATAAATTCTATGTTACATATATTTTATCACAATTAAAAAATTAAAAGTCTAAACAGTTTTTTAAAAGTAGAGTCAATTATGGCCGAGGATTTAGCTTAGTGGTTCCAGCACCTGTCTTGCAAGTACAAGGGCTTGGGTTCAATCCCCAGTAACCACATACAACAGTGTAATGTGTGGAGACTCACACCCACCAGCAATCAGCACCACATACCACACTGCTGGGCGTGGTGGCTCATGCCTGTAATCCCAGCACTTGGGAGGCAGAGGCAGGAGGATGGCCATGAGTTTGAGGCTGGCCTGAGCTACACAGTGAGCTCAGGGCCAGACTGAACTACAAAGTGAGACCCTGTCTCAAAAAACTAAAAAACAAACAAACAAACATAAAGTCAGTGATTAAACAATAATAAAAAATTGGGGCCGGGGAGTTAGCTCAGTGGTTCTGGCACCTGTCTTGCAAGTGCAAGGACCTGGGTTCGATTCCCCGGTAACCACATAACAATACTGGGTGTGGAGACCCACACCCAGCAGCAACCAGTAACACATACCACAGTGCCGGGCGTGGTGGCTCACGCCTGTCATCCCAGCACTCGGGAGGCAGAGGCAGGAGGATTGTGATGTGAGTTTGAGGCTGAGCTCAGGGCCAGCCTAAACCACAAAAGCGAGACCCTGTCTCAAAAAACCTAAAAAAAAAAGAGAAAAAAATAGAAAGGGTGGAGATGTAGTACAGTAGCAAACTTTTCCTGGGTCTTATTCCCTGTACTGTAGACAAGCAAACAAATTCACAATGAGCCATCAGCCTATATTGGTTAACATAATGTAGGATTAATGGTGTTGGATAAATATCTAAAATAGCTGATAGATGTTCTTTTCTCTAGCAGAATAAACTTTGAGATGGTATAACTTTGTCCAAACCTCAGAAGTGTAGCATTGTATGTTAGCAACAGAAGGACAGAAAGCACCACTTTCTCAAGTGTTCGGGGAGATCATCCTGAGCAAATCTTGGAGCTGTAGTGGTTGGGATTCATTTTTCCTGAGCACATTGGCAAGTTCCGCCCAGCGCTGGGCTTGTCTTTGCCAGGCCATCAGAGGCATGTTTATTTTCACCATTCCTTCTTAATGAAGATTATCTCCCAGGGTCTTTTCATTTGATCCACAGTTTCACACATGTGAGTTTTAAGCGTGGCTCACGGCAGTTGTTCTTTGAGGTGGTCTCCGCTGAGGGAAGCAGAGCTGCCTATCTTTAGAACAGCGCTGCACAGTTGGTCTTTTCCTGACTCTACAGAGCTGCGACGAACACGCAAAGGTGATCTGCAGATTTTACCTTTAATATTCTTTATGTTTTTAGTACATGTTGTAGTACATAATGAGTAACACATTCACTGTGGGGAGTTGGTACGTTCATGTATTACATCATTTTATTTTTCCTGTAATACCAGGGGTGGAACTGCATGCTGCTTCTTAGACCTATTATTACTTTTCCTTTTCATTGGATCCAGCAGGTCTTAGTGTTTTCTGTCCCCCTCATCTGGTGTCAGTGACCTGAAAGGCCGAAGGGTGGAGCTGCTGGTATTGGCGAGGAAGCCAGGTGCACTCAAGCGTGCTGCGAAGTGGATGAGTGGCGGTGCCTCTGTGTGCACTACCATTTATGTGGAGGGTGTGAAGTGTGGGCCCCACCACTGTGTGATGCTGCCGACTGTCCTGCTGGAGCAGGGGTGGGACCTAAATGTAGGAGCATCCATTACCACGTATTAAAGTTTGTATTTAGAAAGTCTTCCCAATGCCTCATGTAGTCATAGTTGGTGAATTTTGAAGGGGGTTAGAATAGGTCTGTGAATGTGGATTTAAGGCTGTGATGCTGGGATTACGGGTAATGGCAGCTCCACTCTGGGTACAGGTGGCGCTGCTCAATAGACTTGTAGTCTGGTAGGAATCTAAAGAGAAAGAAGGCAGGTCGCCGCCGCCGCTTTGCTTTGTCCTGCTGCTTGCCATGGACCGTTTCTCCTCTGCAACACTGCTCTGCCTTGGAGCCAGGTAATTATGGACTGAGACTTCTACAAAATATGAGTGAAGTGTATCTTTCCTCCTTTAACATTGGTCATCTGGTATTTTGTCTGAGCAGAGAAGAAAAGTAACTAAGACAGGAGGTTCATGCGTCCAGCTTTACCTGACTTTGATCATACCTTTTTTCTAATGTGCCATTGTTTAGCCTATGGGAATCTGATATGGGCTGGTCCATTGAGGTTTCACATTTTAGTATAGAAATGGATTCACCTCACATTTGTGCTGTTCACTGCACCTTTCAAAAGCCAGGAAAATCGCACTCATGCTGAAGTGTCTTTTAGCATCACTGCTTCCATCTTTGTGGATCCTTGGCTTTATTTTGATCATCTCAAATTGCCCACACTGCTTTCTAAACTCAACAAACACTTTCTAGCCCAACAATAAGTGACCTGCCGTCCTTCGACTTTTAAGAATGATTTTCTCTGAGAACACCATCCTGGGTGTCTGTTATGAGAATAAACTCATTAACTGCATAAAATGAAAAGCAATGATGTAGGGAATTTTGATCAGTGATGTTTCATATCACTAAAGCTGCACCATGAATTTGCAGCATTACAAACTTTATTGACCACATCCAATTTTTGCAAGCTATTTTAGTCAGTTATCCTTTACTTTGAATATAAATTTGAAAAATTAATTGGCTGCATTTGATTTGGGGGAAAGTTTTAACTGGTCAATTTAGGGAGATCTTGTCTCAAAATAGAAATAAATGAATGAAAGGGGTTAGGATGTAATTTACTGGTAAAGCATTTGCCTAATGTGAGGTTCTGGGTTCAATCTGCAGAACTACAACACACACACACACACACACACACACACACACACACACACACACAAGCAAAACAAAAAACACTGTCTTTATCACAGTTTCATACACCGCATAAGAATATAAATTATAGCTGGAGGAAATTAGTTTTTAAAGATAAGATTCATGGGCTGGAGATATAGCTCAGTGGTTCCGGTGCCTGTCTTGCAAGTGCAAGGGCCCAGGTTCGATCCCGGTAACCACATAACAATACTGGGCGTGGAGACTCACGCCCATTAGCAGTCAGTATCACATACCACAGTGCCGGGTGTGGTGGCTCACGCCTGTAATCCCAGCACTCGGGAGGCAGAGGCAGGAGGATTGCTGTGATGTGAGTTGGAGGCTGAGCTCAGTGCCAGCCTGAACTACAAAGCGAGACCCTGTCTCAAAAAAAACCTTAAAAAAAAAAAAAAGATAAGATTCATTACTAAGAATTAAAAAGGCAAAGACCATTGATAATTTTTGCAGTATGCTTTGTAAGAAAATACATTTATATACGTCTTATGTTGAAAAATTTTGATGTTTACAATAATCTAGCAAGTAATTTTCCTACATTATTAAACTATTACAATGTTTGTATAAATATTTCGGGCTATAGTGTTCATTGAGAATACTGAGATACCCTCAATCTACATAGTATTATTATTATTATTATTATTATTATTATCTCACTTGAACTTACTATGTATGTAGCTCAGGGTGGCCTTGAATTTATGGCAATGCTCTGGAGTTAGGCTCCCAAGTGCTGAGATTGTAGGGATGCACCACCATGCTCAGCTACGACTTCCTCTTATCATTATTTTATCGAGATGTTTTGAAATGCTCTCCTTTAGTAAATTCAAAATGTAAAAGAAAAAGCTGAGTACAACGTGAATGCTGAACTTCTGAGTTGGATAGATTTGCTCTGGAAGGTGCTGGACAGGAGGAGGAGCTGTGGTGCTGCTCCACGAGAAGTGGAGTGTGGTGATTAATAGGAGACCAGCTTGTACATCTGGCTTCACTTTGGAATCTTGATGGGTCATTTCGCTTCTCTGTGCCTCAGTTTCCTCATTTATGAAATAGGCATTTGGAGTGAATGATGTAGGAGGACTCTCCCCATGTGAATATGTTAACCTTTCTTGGAGGGCACCGTGGATTTTGAAAAATTCTGAAACCTGACGTGATGAAATTGCCAAGCCTGGATGTGCCTCCCCTGGGTTTATCTCTCTCCCTTTTCTCAAGCCCTCTTTCACATGTGGACAAAAGTTTCCTGACTGTCCTGCTACATTCTTGTGCTTCTTTCCAAGTCTGCTCCAATCCCAGGTAGTTTACAGGCCTGCTAAAACCGTCTCAGTCTTTATAGATGTTGGATCCTTTCTTGCCCATATCTTTCATGCCCTGAATGTTTCTGATCCTTTTTATGTGGCCCTCTACTCTTCTCCTTTGTAGTTGGCCAGACCTCTTATCTTTCAGGTCTTATCTTGAATGTTGTTTACTTCCTCAAGAGCCCACTTTTCCTTAGAGTGGTCATTTATCTCTGTAGTCTGCTGTAACACAACCAGCTTGACGTTTAATGCTATTTATTTCCCAGTCACCCTGCATTAAAATGTTTGCTCCATGAGGGTAACAGCTTGTCTGCCATGGGCTTGGCTATGTCCTCCTATCTTGGCACAGTGCCTGGCATGTAATAGGTGTTGGAAAATACTTGCTGAATGAATGCGTGAAAGAAAGAACCCAAGGAAGACAGGTAAAGCCCAGTGCCTTCTCAGTAAGGAAAGCCCTTGAGGAGGAGTCCTGATTTCTTCCTCGCCATCTTACCATCTTCCCACCCTGTTTCTGCTAGTCAGGGACTTCCCTCCCAGGACTGCGCTTCCTCAACTATCTCATAATCTCCAACCCAAGAGTGAGTCCTCCTTTCTCTAACCTGTAGACCCTTGGTGGAGATTGCCAAGTAATTTTTTCCCAAGTTCAAGCTCCATTGGTATGGAAAAAGATAAGGGTCCATGTCCAATCTCACTGTACCACTTCAATGACTTCAGATGTCTTTTCTTGCTATCACAATATTGTCTTTCAATAATATTTGCCTGGAGCTTTTCCCACCCATCTTCCTATCACTTCTGTGACATAGATGGAAGTCGTGACTCAGAGTGATTCAATGCTAATTGTTTAGAGGAGATTTTTTTAGTTCTTTTATCTTTTTTTTTTTTTAAGGTTTTTTGAGACAGGGTCTCACTTTGTAGTTCAGGCTGGCCCTGAGCTCAGCCTTGAACTCATATCACAGCAATTCTCCTGCCTCTGCTTCCTGAGTGCTGGGATTACAGGCGTGAGCCACCACGCCCAGCATTGTGGTATGTGGTACTGGTTGCTGCTGGGTGTGAGTCTCCACGCCTAATATTGTTATGTGGTTACCAGGGATTGAATCCGGGCCCTTGTGCTTGCAAGACAGGCACCGGAACCACTGAGCTATATCTCCAGCCCCTTAGTTCTTTTATCTTGATCTCTGCAAATGTAGGACTTTTGGCCTGTCCTGCTTGGTCTAATGATTACTACAGAAACCTTTGGTAATAAATGTGGAGGGAGCTCACAGAGCACTCTTCTCATCATAATAATGGTTCAGTAACAGTTTGATGGCACCAGTGTATGTGGTTTTGTTTCTTTTGTTTGTTTTGTTTCTCAGAGAGCCAGTGTTACATAGCTGCTTAGAGAGCGGACCCTGTAATATCCTATCTGACTGAACTTGACTGATACTTTTTGGGGATCACTTCCTTTTTGATGACATAGAAGGTAATAATAGTTTATGGACTGTGTCTAGATGTCCCCTCAAAGCCTCACGCAGTCAGAGGTGGGACTTTTTCACAAGACCCACCTGGATATAAAGTGTGTGAGGCTGGGATTGATCCATGGTGCAATGTTAGACTCAAGGGCACTAAGACTAAGGGTGTGAGGGCTGGGGATTTAGCTCAATGGTTCCGGCGCCTGTCTTGCAAGCGCAAGGACCCGGGTTTGATCCCCGGTAACCACATACCTATACTGGGTGTGGAGACTCACGCCGAGCAGCAACCAGTACCACATACCACAGTGCCGGGCGTGGTGGCTCATGCCTGTAATCCCAGCACTCAGGAGGCAGAGGCAGGAGGATTGCAGTGATGAGTTTGAGGCTGAGCTCAGGGCCAGCCTAAACTCCAAAGCGAGACCCTATCTCAAAAAACCTAAAAAAAAAAAAAAGACTAAGGGTGTGAGAGCTACCTGTCCTTAGTAGTTGGGTAAAATAAAAGGGACAGGAAGACCTTGTTAAAGTCCCTTACTTGTCTTGCTACCTTCTGCCTACCATGAACGGTTTCTCCTGTGTGACACCTGTTTGCTGTGTGCCACCCTTCCTTGGAGCCAGCTGAGTATGGACTGAAACCTCTACAAACTGTAAACTAAATAAACTTTTCCTCCCTTAACCTGTGAGTGTCAGGTATTTTGTCTCAGCAAAGAGAAGAGAGTAAGTAAGACAAATAGTTTCTCTCCCTTTCAGATTTGTTTCATTAAATAGGGGAGTCTGTGTGACATGTTTACCATCTGTCTCTGTATGTGGTTGCCACATGTCAATTGCCAGCTATTACCTGTAGGTCTCAGGTATTAGCAAAAGTCTTGTCTATCTCTGATTATTTCAATAATGGAAAAATGAAGAACAGTAAAGTTTAGCCTTTCTGGACAAGAAAAAGTGGTCTCAAGTATTGAGTGCAAAGAACCTCTGCCTGGGAGAACAGAGTCTTCTAACTCTGCTGCTTCCTACATATCTTACATACCTGCTGAGTGTGTGGACATTGGCATCCTGGGCCTTGGTTTTAGTTCCCTGGGCCTTTCAGTTTTTTTGCTTTTCTAATCCTGGAAACTTTATCTCTGTCTTTTGGTCTCATTGCATTGGCTAGAATGTCCCATAGAATGTTGAATGGTCCCTTCCTTGTTCCTTATCTCCAGGGGAAGCTCTGTTTCTTAGCACTGCAGATAACATTAGCTCTAGTTTTGCCTACAAGTTCTTCACCAGGTGGAGGACTTTCCCTGTATTCCAAGTGTGCTGAGGGTACTGACAGGTGTGGTGTTGGGTTATGCATCTATTAATATGATCAATTCTATTTATATATTACTGGATTTGATTGATATTTTGTTAGGGATTTTTGCATCTACATTCATGAGTGGTTTTAAGATGAGAAAATTTACATCAGATGAGCTCTGTTGTCCCTTTTACTGAATGTCCTTTTTGTGAGTCTAGGAATGGCTGATTATTTCAATTTTAAATACCTCTGTGGTAGATACCGAGTAAATATTTGCTAAGTTGAATGGAATCTGCCGACTTTATCTCTGGAATGTAGATGGTGAATGATATTGAACTTCAATGACATAGAAAACAACAGATGACAATTTTTAAAACAAGGGGGAAAAAAAGACAAAGGGCTGCATGCCTATAATGTCAGCTATGTGGGAAGCTGAGGCAGGAGGGTCAGCAGATCATGCCCAGCCAGAGATAGACTGTTAGCTGTTAGCTAGGCTGCTATGATAAGAGACCATGAGCCAGGTGGTTTAATATCACAGATTGATTGTCATAATTCTGGAGCCCAAATCAAAGTGTCAGAAATGTTGGCTCCTTCTTGAGAGACTCTGTGACGTGCCTCTATCCCAGGTCTAGTCTTGCTGGCAGTCTTTGGTGGGTTCACCTCTTGTGTCGTGCCAGTCTGTCTTTGTCTTCATCTTCATATGACATGCTTTGTGTGCTTGTCTGGGTCCAACTTTTCCTCTTTATGAGTCCACAAGTCATTACTGGATTAGGGTCCATGTATATCAGTATCACAGTATCAGTATCAGTATATCATCTTAACTGATTACATCTGCAGCAGCTCTTTCCAAAGAAGGTCAAATTCTAAGGCTCTGTAGGTTGTGAAAATTTCAATGTGACTTTTGAAGGACATAATCAGTTAATAATAGACTGATTTCCCTGTCCTTTAAGTGTAATTACATACCTCCCCTTCTTCCTTCTTTTCCAGTGAATGCTATACAAGTGAAGAGATAACAATTTTATGAAGGGTTTTCTATGCACAGAGAGCTTTAAAGTTTATAGAAGTGGCCAGTAACAGTACTCAGCAGTGAGCCTTTTAATTTTCAGATTACTCATTCTCTGTCCTGGTTCAAGTTTTAATTTTTGATTATTCTATTTTTCCCTCTTACTGCCTCTCTTTTATCTATTTTCTCTCTTTCCTCTTTCCCGAGTGTACTTAATTTGTCTCCTTTTTTAAACATTCCCACTGTTATAAGCCAATAGTTCTACCACCAGATGGTGTGCAAGGACTGGGAAAAGAATTGAAACCCATTAGCTAGCATGGTTGCCTTTCTACATTTTATTTCACGACAAAGATTGATAACAGATGAAAAATGTGAATCTGAGGTGGTGTAGATTTTCATTATTTGTATATGTTTTCTTTATATCAATCTAGTCAGAAATCTAGGCTAGCAGTGGCAGAGAGGTAGAAACCTTACAACATTTGGTAAGAGAGGATCTGATCCCAGAACAGATTTGACACAAGGCTGAGTTGTTGGGTCAGAGGAACATTTCCTCAATAGATTTGAAAACACAAAAAAGCAATGCCTTGATCCTGGTGAAGGTCTGGCATATTTGTAGAGTCAGTCTGCAGCCTTCCAGTCCAGCAGCCTGCAGTGCAGCCTGCAGCCAAAAGGGCCGTGCTCACCCCCAGTGCTCAGTGCAGTTTGTTTTGTTGTTACAGTTAATTGCCAGAAGTACAGCATCCTCAGTATTTCATATAATCCTCCAGATTTCAGGCTTCTGTAGGAGCTGGCAATGGTGGCAGACATTTTTTCTCAGCAACACTAACTGTAGCTGAGCTAGGGTTGCTGTTTTCACTGGAATTTGATATTTATGGGGTGCTCTTTTTCCTGCCCCCTTGTTCTATGACAGTGAACTTTTACTCTCATTTAATATGTTACCTGCCTGCACCCAGGCCAAGAAAAGCATCTAGACATGTGACCATGCTCTTGTATTCCCTAGATGGTGCCATCAAACTGGGAAGGTGGTTGGCAGTTTATGCAGTGGCTTGCCTGTCTTCTAGCTACTGGCAAACTGCATTGTGTGTGTGAAAAGAAATGAGTGGGGAAAGCCACAAATGATTCTTTTTTTTTTTTTTTTGAGACAGGGTCTCACTTTGTAGGTCAGGCTGGCCCTGAGCTCAGCCTCCAACTCACATCACAGCAATCCTCCTGCCTCTGCCTCCTGAGTGCTAGGATTACAGGCATGAGCCACCACGCCCGGCACTGTGGTATGTGGTACTAGTTGCTGCTGGGTGTGAGTCTCCACAGTCAGTGTGGTATGTGATTACTGGGGATTAAACCTGGGTCCTTGCACTTGCAAGACAGGTGCTGAAACCACTGAATCAAATCCTACAATGGAGTAATAACAAGGAAGTAAAAACAAAAATTAAAAAGCAGCTACCATTTATTATTAAAAAGATAATAGAGGATTGTACACAGAAGTGAGAAGGTGGTGAATCTTAAAGTACCATCTGGCAGGGAACTTGGGAAGGCTGGATAAAGACCTGAAGACCCCAGTCAGTAGAAATAGGGGTGTTGAATGGCTGATCCACCTGCAGGATTGGGCTGTTCTGGAGTAAATACATAGCTTAGGCACCACAAGGGTAACTAACAAGAATATGCCAATGAGGGGACAAGACAGCAAGTCAGCTGAAGTTTGGATTGTGTGTTATTACCAATCGAGGAAGTACAATGTCCTTCTGGATGTCTATAAAGAATTGCCATCTGAACATAGAAACTTACTAGTGCAAGAAGTGGTCAAAGAGTGATTCCAAAAGGGGAAGTTGAGGAAGATTTTGTATTCCTCAGGACTCCTGGCTGATTTTTCAGTGATAGCAAGCACTTTTGCATGATAACTCTGTGTGGCCCCGCGGGAATCTGTACTCAGAGGCTGACATGCATAATGAATGTCATTATCTCCAGAGATCACTGAGATTACTACTATCATCATCTTGATTCTGTAGACAAAGACACTGAGGCCCAGAAACATCAGGTGAATTTCCCACATGCACGTGGCTCATAAATGACAAAGCTCAGCACCGACAGAAATAAGATATAAATGTAAGTTCTCAAGATACCTGTTATCAATCAAGCTATTCTATTGTCTTCTCCCCCAGCCAAAGATGGGGCTTGGTCTTTTAAAAAAAATTCTCTGTATTCCCGAGCCAAGCCCAGTTAGACCTATTGATAAATATATAGCATGCTTAGCACCACATCACCAGAAGCAATTGAGTTACACAATTTTGGATGGATGGCATGTAATGTGTAGTAAACAGGGGAAGGGAACGTAACTAGAACTTTAAGTTCTAGTCTCCTCTGAGTTCACGGCACATGGCGAAGTAATTAATAATTAGGCAGAAATGAGACTTAGAGAAAACTGAGCTTGGGTCTGATCCATACTACTCTGGGCCGCAAGGACTCCGGACCCCAGCCTACCACACCTTTTAGTATCTACATTCCGAAATACCGGGAAAGGCAGGGCCACACCAACAATAGTCCTAGAGAAGTTATGCAGATGAGGATTCCTTGGAGCAAGGCAGATGTCAGCAGTAGTCCTTAAGAAGGGGGAGATCCGGTGCAGTTCTGCCCTGAGGCATCCCAGCATGTGGGACCATTAAGTCCCTGTTGCTACCAGAGATGAAGACAAGAGTCAAGTCCAAAGTGCTGGTCAGTTTTGACTTTGCAATTTCCAAACAGGGTGGTTCCCAACAGTAATGAGTGAAAGAACTAGCCATGTGTGGCAGCACATGTCTGTAATTCCAGTGCTCTGGGAGGCTGCTAGTAAGATGCAAGTTTGAGCCAAGCCTGGGCCATTTAGCATGATCCTGTCTCAGAGTAAAAAAATTTAAAAAGGCCTGGGGATGTGGTTCAGTGCAAAGGCCCTGGGTTCAGTCCCCAGTAATGCACACAAGCAAAGAAGCCCTAAAACCTTAGTATTTTTTTAGGAAGGCTATCTCAAGAAAACTATCATGTTCTCCAACCCATACACAAAACCCAAGGCAGTTTTCTACTCTGAGAAATTATACAGGACTAGTTACCATTTCCCAAAATTCAACGGTTCCACTAATATTCAAGTCTAAGCTATAAGCAAGGAATAGAGTTAGGGATTTTTCAGGGAAAAATATGCACACTAAGAAAGGATTTAAACCCATAATAGGAAAATAGGATCAAAGAAGCTAGATTTCTTTCATCCAAAGGTGAAGGCTGAAAGGAATACACAGTGACTGGTTAAAATGTGAACAGTAACTCAGAATCAGCATCACGAGCTCCACCCCATGCTGAGGAGCATCTTCAGTGGCTTCTAGGAAATGCTAGAGGCACATTTCTATTTTATTCTCTTTATATTTTAGTCTTTGTCTAAAATATCCAGGGTCTCTTTCGCCCTCTCTTTCACTTGATCAATCATTTGGCTCAGGTTGGACGGCTGGTTTCTAGCGTCTGTTGCTACAGGAGCAGTCCAGTTTCCCATCCATTACATGTGACCATTTGTTTCCCTGAAATCTTTAACCTGGTTGTTTTGGAGTTCTGTGCTACTGTACTGTTAAAATTCAGTGTGCTGCATGTTTGATGAGCTGTTCTAATCCGGAGTCCTATTTCTTTAGTCTCAGAAAATATTCTGAAGGGTTTTGTTGATATTTTTCCTCTCTAGCATCTCTGCTCTATTGTTCTTGACACTGCACTTTCCAGTCTGGTCTTCTTCTAATTTTATCTTTTCCTCAAACTTTGCATCCATTTTCCTTTTATTTTATTACAATTTCTTGGAGATTCCTTTAACTTTATTTTGGCTACCACATTTTTTAACTTTCAAGAGATTATTTTTCTTGTCTTTTAAAAACTAGAATCTCGTTCTATTGTTACAGAACTCCACCTTCTTTTAACTCTGACCGTATTTTGTGTGTTTGTGTGTATTTGTTTTGCACTGTGCTTTGTTTCATCATGCAGTGATCTACTTTCCTTTACTTGTTCATTCTCCTCTTTTCTTTCTTCTTTAAATTTAATTTTCTTTTTGAGACAGAGTCTTGCTACATTTCCCAGGCTGACCTCCAACTTGTGATCCTCTTGCATCAGCTTTCTGAGTAACTGACGTAGGTTGGCACCACTGCTCAGTGTGGGTCTCTTTCCTGTTAGAAATTTCTCCTACATACCTGGTGACACTTGTGCTCTGCTGGTACTTAGAGGTGGGATGTCAAGGTACTCAGAGGCAGTTTAAGGGTTCAGTGCAGTGACTGGGAAGGTTTGGTGCATAGAGGTCTTTGCTCTGCTATTTAATGTCTTCAGTCTGTTGGATGAAGGATAAGTTTTATCTTATAGCGGAGCTAGAGGTTCATAAACACTTTTCTCTCTTGAGTAAAGATATATAGTTTGGCTGGCTCTGAATTCAGTTTAAGATGCAGGAGAGTTGAAGAAGTCTGTAAATATTTCTTCATAAAGACCTGTATAGTTTGTGTGAGTACCTCTAGTGGAACTACAGCCTGTAAGTGTATGGGAATGTGCCGCACAGTGACATTTCAGTTACCAATGGATGGTGCATGTTACTTGGTCCTGTAATGGTGCTGTATTGTCCAGTGATGTCTCGCAGTGCTGCAGTACAAATACAGGTTACTTGTGTATTCGTGATGAACCTGTTCTGCAGGTGTTCCTCCCACATGGCCTTTGGAACAGTGTGTGTGTGTGTGTGTGTGTGTGTGTGTGTGTGTGTGTGTGTATGTGCGCGTGTACACATTTGCACGTGATTATGTGCATCACTTAGCTGTGGTACTGGGAATGCTGCCAGTGGCAAATGCCCACCTATCCATAGAAGGACTTTTAGCCAGACCTCACTCTCAGAGGTCTGCCTCCTGCCCTCTGTCTTTCATGGGCCGAGTGTCCCCATGGGTCACCTGTGGGCATTCTCTGGAGAGTTGTCTGGTTTCTTTTGGGGCTCCATATTTTAAAATTTATAGCTTTGCTGAGGATTTAGCCTAGTAGTTATGGTGCCTGCCTTGCAAGCATAAAGTCCCAAGTTCGATTCCAGTACCAAATAAATAAAAAAATAAAATTTATAGCTTTCCCTATTTGGCTAAATCAGTCATCACATATCTGTCCCCTTTCTGTCTTCCAAAGACTGGTGGAAATCTTTTCACTTCTGTCATCTTTTCCATAATCTCTTAGTCTTTTGGGTTTGATACATGTTTGAACTTTTTTGCAACTATGAATGTAGAGGCATGGTGGGAGGGAGTGGATAGCTAAAGTCTCATGTTTAATTCAGTATGTTTACCTTGAACTTTCTCTTGATTCCTTTTTTTAAGGATTCCTTTAAAGGTTTTTTGATTCCTTTAAAGGTTTTTTGAGACAGGGTCTTGCTTTGTGGTTCAGGCTGGCCCTGAGCTCAGCCTCCAACTCACATCACAGCAATCCTCCTGCCTCTGCCTCCCGAGTGCTGGGATTACAGGCGTGAGCCACCATGCCCGGCACTGTGGTATGTGGTACTGGTTGCTGCTGGGATGAGTCTCCACTCCCAGTATAGTATGTGGTTACCGGGGATCGAACTCGGGTCCTTGCACTTGTAAGACAGGTGCCGGAACCACTGAGCTAACTCCCCAGCCCTCTCTTGATTCCTTATCTGTCATATTATAAGCTCCTGCAGGTAGAGGACCAATCCTTATATTTGTATGTTTTATAGGCAGGAAATATTGGTCAAATGTGTAAATGACCTCTGAGGACAGGTCTCTCTAAAATCCTGTCACTTTAGCTGGTCATCTCGGGTTCATCTTGAAATCAGCAGAGGGTCAGTTGTCAGGTAGAAGGTTTTCAAACTAATGTATAAAAAAAGTTAGTATTTATTTATTTATTTATTTCATTTTACTTGTTGATTACAATTTTCAGCATTAAGAACCAGATGTTAGAGCTTGTTCCTGCCTCAAAAGAGGTAATGTTCAGTTAGCTGTTAGGTGTTTTCCTGCTCTTCTTGAAGGTCAGCTTTCCAACTGTGTAACACACCTGGCGTCATCTCACCCAAATAGTTGCTTTCCTTTCTTGAAAAACATCTCTGTATAAAGGTTCTTCCTGGTACCCAACACTATCTAAATGTTAAACATTAACACTAAATAAAAAGTTACTTTTCTGTTAGTGTTTTCTTGCCACCAGCCTCATGTTGAAATACTTATTTTGCTTTTCGCCTGCTTGTGAATGACCTCTTCCCTAG
>PVIR01026485.1:0-23856 GCA_004026965.1 Petromus typicus | reverse complement strand
ACTTGATTATCATTTTTTTCTATTCCCCTATCCACTCCAACCCCCTCCATATCCAAAAGGTTTGTCCCCCCCTTTTAAAAAAATTTTATCATCACAAGATGTCATATCTTTTGAAGTGCTGAGGATTCGATCCAGGGCTTCACACTAGCAATTTCTCATTGGTAGCCTTTGCTTCTAGCATGTATCATTTTTTTTTTTTCAACAGGATCTCAGCATATAGTCCAGACTGGCCCTGAAGTCACTGTGTGGCCCAGAATGACCTTGAACTCACAGTGATCCTCCTGCCTCAGCCTCTTGAATACTGAGATTACAGGCATACATCACATGCCTAGCTTTGTTACCCTATGTTTTTTAACATTAAGAAATTATTGTATTTATAATAAAATTTAAAACATTCAAATATTTATGACATCTGTATGTGTAATGGAAAAACCATATACAATATAAAAAGAATTACTTCCATCAATATTTTGAGAGATTTTGGACACAATATTTTAGCCATCACAATGTTGATACAATGTGAGTGAGGATATTAAAATGTTGCCTCCTTCTGTTCATACAGTTGACCGAAGTGCCATAGAAGCATCACATGCACAGTGGAAAATACATCCCAGGCACATTTTAGCTGGGTAGAAAATGTGGTGTAACACCGACATGGAAAGTCAGGAAAGTTTAACAGATATTTAACACAATAGTAAACTGTTTTTTTAAATTGACTTCTGTATTGGTACATTTTATAACCACATCATGATTGTATTCAACATTGAGGAATGTACCAATATATGATATGAATTCATTCTCATTTTTACCCAGTTCCCTACCCCGCCCTATACTCCCCAACCTCCTATATATATTCTTTCTTTTTAAAAAACATATGTTTTCTTTCCCCTCATTACTTACACTTACCCTTTTCCCTTGGAATATTTTCTCTTTTAAAATATCTATCATACACTCTGGAACTCATTTACCTCTTCAGACTCTCATACTCAGAAAGATATGATATTTATACAACTGTGACATATTTATTTCACCTATGAGTATGTCTTCTAGGTACCTCCATGTAAGTATAAGTGACTCAAACTTATCGTTCTTTATGGCAAAGTAATACTCCATTTTATTTTTAAAAAAATCTTTATTCAGTCTCTAGTTGATGGTCATTTGGGTCATTTCCAGTATGTAGCTATCAAAAAAATTTTTGAGACAGGTCTTGTTTTGTAGCTTAGGCTGGCCATGAACCCATTATGTAGTCCAAGCCAGCTTTGTACTCAGTACAATTCTCCTGCCTTGGCCTCTCCGGTGCTGAGATTACAGATGTGAGCTACCACGCCCAGTATGTGGTTAACAAGAATCAAACTTAGAACCTTGCACTTTCCAGGCAGATGCCGGAACCACAGAACTAAATTCCCGGCCCTGGCTATCACATTTAAAAAGTTAATTTAGTACTGTTTGACCAGGTATGTTGGTAGATGCCAGTAATCCCACCAGTCATGAGGCTGAGGCAGAAGGATCACTGCAATTTTGATACCAGCCTGGACTGCAAATTGAGCTAAAGGTTAATTTGAAGTACATAGCAAAATCCTATCTCAAAAAGACCAAACCAAAAAGAAAAAATGTTGATTTAGTACTACTAAATTCATAATGTTGTAACAAATTCCATATTTTTCTGGGCTTTTAATCATGGATTTTATTTTAAAATAAAGATGGTATAGTTTCATTGAAGCAATATCTTATGTTGTGAAGCATAAACATTAAAAAATAAACTTTCATTTCAGTCAGTTGTCTATCTGAGTTGGTTTTAGATAGTTTACTTTGTTAAATAGACAGTTAACAAAGTGAATGCTGCAAGATAATTTTGTTTAACTTTTATTTATTTTAGCCCAAATTATTTTAAATCATTAGTATATGTATGTAATGTAAGCTGTGAAGCCTTCTACTTATATTCCACACTCACATTTATAAAAATCAAACATTATTTTTCATCTAGTAGACATTAGATACATGTCAATTTGATGATGAAAGCATTAGAGAATAAAATGAATTAGAAATAAAATGAATAGTTGAATTTATCTTTCTCCTAAAATAGTTGAGTGGCAAAATTATGTTATTGATAAAGCTTTTTGGTTGTAACTGAACATGTAGAGTCCAGTGGGAAATAAAATTGGCTGCATTTCCAAATGGCTCATAAGGTAAACATTTAACTTTTAAAATCCATTTATAACATTTTCATGTCTCTTTTGTGGGACTTATTTTTGTTTTATTAATTTTTGATTTCTAAACTTATTTTCTAAAATTTTCTCAATTTATATATCCATAAAAATGATTACATTCTTTTCTTTCATTTTTCTTATGTTTCCTTTACTGTATTTCATACAGTAGTATGAAAAAATACAGTAGGAATTCATGAGAAGTCAAAATGTGTATATACTTTTTTTTGTTAATCACATTCTTTGTGGGGATGGGTGGGTACACCTACTGCAACTAGATCCATTTATTTACTTTTCACATTGTCTTTCCTCCCCCCACCCTCCCATCTCTTATTCCCTTTCCTACAAAGTCTACCTTTTTAATTTCTAATCTTCTGTCTTATTTTACTCTTTACATGATCTATATTATGAACTTCTTATATAAGAGAAACCTGTTATTAAACTTTCTGTGTCTCATGTATTTCACCTAGCATTATGTCCCAAAATGTATCCATTTTCCTACAAATAACTCAAATTCTTCCTTCCTTATGGCTCAGTAGTAGTTCACTGAGGGTATGCAACACATTTTCTTTATCCATTCTTCTTTTAATGGTCAAAGGCTCCCTCCAAGATTACTATTATGAGCTGTCACTATAAGGTAGTTATTTAATAATGCCTAATACATTGATGAGGACTTTGATTTTACAATTTGACTTTTATAATGAAATATGCTTTATTTTTATGGGTTAAATTGTAGTTTTAGTGCAGTTGTTAACTGGAAATCCTATTCACTAGAAAATTTAACATACTAATAATATTGATGATCCTCATAGTTAGATGTTTCTAGTTTCTGAGGCAAAGTACCTGAGAACCACAAGTTACAGAAGGAAAGTTTTATTTCAGCTTAGAGTTTTTAGAGGTTTCATTCCATAGTGAGCTGGCTGCAAGAAAGGGCAGCTTGGCAGAGGGGCATCACAGAGGTTTAAGCAGTCCATGGCAAACAAGAAGAGGTTCCAAAGCAGCAAGCAGCAGCTGCAGTAGCAAGTCTGCCTTTTCTCTCTCCCTTTATATTCCATTCAGACTGTAAACCCATAGATTGGTGCCCCACACCCAGGATGGGACTTCTGTTATCCACACCTTTAATCCCACTGTCATATCTTAATCCATATTCACACTTCCTAATTCAGCCACAGTTGAATCTCTTTACCTATGACTATGTGAGAGTTTGTGGGGACAGCTCATACAAACCTTAAATGCTGAGCGATTTTAACACATACAGGCTTGAAAATGAAACTTTTATGATCCAATTATTTTTTTACTGTAATGTTTCCTTCTTCCTGAAGTTGTCAATACTCTTGCTGAAGAAATTCAGAAATCCAGATATTCTCAAAAATTATCTCTTACTTCTGTGTTATATATGTGCTTTTAACTTAGTTCTCTTAAGCTACTTAAAACTATTTTTAAGTTATCTTTTAGATTCTATTGCTTTTTCAAGAAAATAGCAGATAATATATAAAATAATAATATATAATATTTAATAGCTGTATGTTTACTTTCGACAGGAGAAATTATAATTTTAAGTAATTGGGGGTTAAAAACGTTCTTAGAGTCTAGAATCGTTGTTTTAGCTTTTTCTAATTTAATTGATCAGGATAATTAGATAACCCTAAATCTCCTACTTTTGTGTTGTGTAATTAGTGAACTTAGGCCATGTGTCAGAATTTTAAAGACTGTTTAACTCATTTCTACTATCTTGTTTTTCTGCCCATTAGAATAAACAGTGAGTTCATTTCAGAGAGGAGTATTATGTCCTTTCTTTAAAAAAATTTAAATCTTTATTGGTACATTATGAATACACATCATCCTCACATTCGACATTGAGAATTTGTACCAGGAAGATCCTTTTAAAATACATTTTTTATAAGGTTTAGCATTTGAGAGCTGAGGTCAGAACTGAAAACTCATCACATGACTTTTAGTTAAAGGAAGAAAACATGTTCTAACACATGATTTATAACAGAATTCTAGAATTTCTTTTGTCTTTTGATAAATTCACTACTAAAGACTTCTCCCCAATTTTTATTTAAAGTATTTCCTTGAAATAGAGTGCAAAGTCCTAATACTAATCTCCATCTTAGTAGAATTATTTGATCACAGGGGACAAGATTTCTTATTGATGTAACCATTTTCAATTATTTTCTTATAGTTGATATATGTCTTGCTACTTTCTGATATTTTGATTTAAGAAGCTTCAGTGAATATTACATGAGATTGTAAAATTTTTTTCTGTTTTAGTAAATGTTTAGTTCCTTTTTGATAAGCATGAAGTAAGCCTGGGTAGTTACTGGATAAAATATTTAATTTTATAATGAAATCTGCTTAACAAAAGTAATTGAGAATATTTTCTTACCATTTTAATCATCTACTACTTCCTCAACCCTCCCCCATGTGCTCATCTTGATGAACCTACTACCCATAAAATTACTGGCTCTAAGCTTCCTGAGTTACAAATCTTGTGTTCAATAACTCCATCCATTTCTGAAATCATTTCTGAAAACTCTAGTCTTTAGCTTTTTTCTATCTCCTTTGTAAAATCTTTATCAGGCTCTTTGTTTGTTTTTATGTGTAAGTCCAACTTTTTGTTTGTTAGTAGGGAGGGAGTTAGTGATCAGTGAAAGTTGTAAGCTATCTGTCAATGATAATAAAAATTTCTGGCAGTGTTATGTTTTTCATAAAGAGCTTTTCATGTGATCTCTTGTTTGTTTATTGCATTTTTACAAAATGGGAATTGAGACTCAGGGGTGAAAATGTTATCTGAAGTCTAAAGCTACTAAGTGGGAGATTTGAGGTTCAAATCTTGGTGCTTTCGTTCTTTCCATCCTATGGAAAATAGTTCCTTTCTTTTGCTCTTCTTCACTATAGTATGTGTACCCACTGTTTCCATAATAATTATTGCCATTGTATTTATGTATGTTTACTGCATTCACTGATTTGGAGTATGTATGGAATTTTGTGCTGCTTTATGATGTGTTTGGTGAAGCAAGATAATTGGCCACAGTTCAATTTATTTAATCATTTAGAGAGTGTATAGATCCAATTTTCTTTTCCAAAGAGGAGGATGATAACAGTAATTGGATACTACCTCATGTAGCTATAGGATTAAATCATAGTTTTAAATTCATAATCAGATTTTTTTGCAGACATTTCTTTGCTCTGGCAGGCAATCCTCTGCATTGAGGCCATTTGAGAGATACCAGGACTTCTCCCCATGACCATCTCCCTCCTTGTGATAACCAAAAGGACTTCTGACATTGCCCATGTTTGACCTCCCAGGGGATCCAAGGTTGTCCCTTGCTGAGGATTTATGGATTAAGAAAGATAATAATGACATAAATATTTTGTAAACTTAACAAAATTGTCCACATTCAAATCACTTTTAGCATAAACATTAAAGATGATAAAAATTCACTGTTACAGATGGAGGGAACCTCAGACAGGGAAAACTGCATAGACATGAAGTACCAGATTTGGACACCTTATGGTGTGCCCTTATGATAACTCTCTCACATAGATTCCTGCTGCGTATCTCTTGCTGTTACATTAGTTCAAGCAAATATTTAATATGATATTGGCTGTTAATAGGACTTGTCATTACAGACTCATTTTCCCTTCTTTATGAAATATTCTGCAGCACAGTGCCCACTATGTGATGAATAATTAAAAGTAAATTTCCCTTGTCAAAAGAAATGAACATAGCACATTTGGAGATAGAAAAAAATTATTTTTTTTGTCTATAAACTTTGTCACTTATTATTCTTATTTGTGGTGTAGAGTGCTGTGTAGTGACTCAAAGTTATTATTCAGAGTTAGAGCATTTATGCTAGATGTATTTTGTTCCAATGAGATTAAAGAGAGCATCAATTAAATTTGAATGGAGTATATTTTAGTTTTTCTACTACTTACAGAGTAAAAAAACTACCATTCCCATGGGACAGTCTTCTTATAAGGAACTGATACATTATTGCTTATGTGGTTCATATCATGTCAGCTAATATTCATGTATGTTTTTAATTAACACTATAAATTGTGTAACAGACTTTGGTGATGGAACTTCAAGAAAAGACATGGGCATTTTACCTCTCACAAGCTTTCTACTATTTTATTTTAATGCATGTTTTGCATTTCCTGTCTGAGATAAAAATTTGGGCATCAACATCAACTCTGCAGAGTTTCAGTTTCAAGCAGTTCAGAAATTACATGGAGTAGAGCAAATAGACAAGCTTTCTTTGCTGATGTTTCTTTACAGTGGAGTATTGGCCAATGAGATGGAAGTTGCTTGTTTAATTTCAGTTAAAACTGTTTGCCTTGAGAATGGCTGGACATCTTCCATTTGTAGTACTTTTTATTATTGTCAGAACTGATCAAATAAATCTGCCTGAGTACCTGTGTGTAGGATGCATGTTCAAAGTGATTTTATTTTTCCCAATAAGTCCCAAACATGCTGTCGTCTTCATTTTATTTTCCTTCTCCTATCTTCAGTGCCTTTTGTAGCTTATCTAGCAAATCACATTGTCTCTATTTATTACCCAGGCTTTTTTTCAGCTGGTAAAATACATTTTTTTCTTCCACCAGATTCAAAGAGCTACCTTAGCTCATTCCCTGTATGTTTCCTTTCACTTTTAATGTGTAATTTCAAATATACTTTTGTATAGTGCTTTCTACTGAAAATTTACTCTATATCAAATAATGTAAGGGAAATAACTAAAATATTTCTTCTATATTTTGCTCCATATCTCCAACAGGACCAATTTTTCCAGAGAATTTTGTTTAGCTTCCTATTTTCATCGGCATCATGCACTTTAAAAACTAAAAGTAGGGCCGGGGATTTCGCTCAGTGGTTCTGGTCCAAGGGCCCAGGTTCTATTCCCCAGAAACCCCATATGACAATGCTGGGCATGGAGTCATGCCCATCAGCAATCAGTACCACATACAACAGTGCTGGGCGTGGAGACTCATGCCTATCAGCAGTCAGTACCACATACTACAGTGCTGGGTGTGGTGGCTCACCCCTGTAATCCTAGCATTTGGGAGGCAGAGGTAGGAGGATTGCTGTGAGTTCAAGGCTGAGCTCAGGGCCACTCTGCACTACAAAGCAAGACCCTTTCAGTCAGTGTTGAAGTAGGCATTGCAATGAAATTCCCTGTCAGGAATATGTCATGTATTTTTTGTCCTGTGACTGCAGATGAAATTTAGGCATTTCACAGTGATATTCCAAGAAGCAAAATAATGAGAAAGAACAATTATTTCCTTGCAGGAAAAGTTATTTGTATTTGCCACTCAGTTACTTTGATAAATCTTACATTTTAATGTTTGTCACATGGCTATTATGGTTCCAAAGATTAAAGTCCTTAACCTTGAAGCCCTGTGGCTAGGTAAGCTTTCTTTTATATGTAAGCAAAGAAAGAATTAATTTTAATTATATTTCATATTTAATTATATTTATATTCATGTATAATTTAATCTAAATATATATTTATTTAAGTATATTCTTGTTTAGTTATATTTAATTAATATCCTGTATTTATATTGAAGAATTTTTTGAGTTGGTTGTGAATTACATAGTGGATTTCAACTATGTATAATAAAGAAAATATTGGTGTGGTAACCTCTGAATGGGAATACCAAAGCAATGAATAAATGTTTACTGAAGATATACATAGAAAAACACTTTTCCTAAATGTGAAATATGACTAAAAATGAGGCTGAAAAATTATACTTTGCCATTTCTTATTCAGTAATCACTGAAGATCTTTTGTACACATTATTATAATGTTGTTTCCCTTATGGTAGCTGCTATTATTATCCAGGTATGATTTAGATTATTTTTGGAATGAATTTCAAACTTCATCTTCAAAATTTGTAAGAAATGATTGTATTCGCTACTAAATTTTCTCCTTTAACCTTCTCTCTTTCATATTTTTCTAGGATGGCTTTTGAAAATCTAATCTACCTCCATAGAATGGAGATTTGATTCCCTTAGGTGATTTTTAAATAAGGGCTATTAGCTCTATTTGTGACTCCCATACATCTGAGATGAGAGACTATACTGTGCTGGGACCAAAGTAATTAATGTTTCATTCAGTGAGCTGCCACTTAAGAATTTACTGTGCTTCTATGCAAACTGATTCATTGCTGAAGAACAGTTGCTATTTTGAGTGATTTAGAAACATCACCTCACTGGAGTTTTCTCAGAAGGATTGCCAGAGTTCTAGGGAGAGGAAGGCCAGTGACATGGTTAATTGGCTTGGCTCGAGGTTTTTTAGATACTTAAAGAATATTGGGTCTCTAGTTCTTGAACCATAGATGAAATTGCAAAATATAAGTGAACAGTACTCTAGAATTTTAAGGGGAAATAAATTAAGAATTAAAAACATTTGTTGGCATAGATCTCTCTTATTTCAAAGAAAAAGATGGTGCCAGGAGAATTTCTTTTCAGGAGTGGAAAATGCTTCTATGAGTGAACTTTGCCTGTGCCTAAAAGATAACATTCACCTCCTTTCCTGGTTCCTGTGCCAAATGCAACTGTTGTGGATAGAAATGTAGTGTAATAGGTGGTGAAAGAACCATTTCCTGAGGTGATGCTGCCTTTTACTTTAGAAACAAGTAGGTAGGTTCCCTTTGAATTGACCTGTGTGTGTTTGGAAAAGAAGCATGAATATCTCCCCTCTTCATTGGAAGAAGACTATTTCAAAGAGACATTTTCTTTCCTAACAAAGAAATTCATACTGGAGACAAATCAGCAATTTCACAGCTGGTTTGTGAAATCCTGAAATGATGTATACAAATCAAAGCAGGAGAGATTCATTTAGAATGAAAGGAATACTTGAATTGCATCCCAGTTTCTAATAAGATATTGTTTCATAGTCGTACATTATTATAAACATGCCATGTCAGTTATACATGACAATTCATATCTCAGCCATGATTCATGAACTTTATAAGAAAAGGACAATTTGCAAACATTCAGTTGCTGGATTGAATGGAACTGTATCTTTTAGTATGTCTTTTCTTCTTATTCTTTCACTTTCAATTGACCACAATGACCCACTTGAAAGACATTTCTCATCAGGAATATGAAAACAGCCATTGCTTCTGAAGGTAATATATTCTAGTCATGAATTACCTTTTAAAAAAAAAAATTTTTTTTGAGACAAAGTCTTACTTTGTAGTTCAGGCTGGCCCTGAACTCACTGTGTAACCCAGGCTAGCCTGGAATTCACAGCAATTCTCCTGCCCCTGCCTCCCGAGTACTGTGATTATAGGTATGAGCCACCATGCCTGTCACTGTGATAGGTGGTACTGAGTGCTGGTGGATGTGAGTTATCACACCCTGCATTGTTGTATGTGGTTAGCAGGGATCGAACCCGGGCCCTAGGGCCTGCAAGGTAGGTGCCAGAACCATTGAGCTAAACCGCAAGCCCCAAATTTCTTTTTTTAAATTGAATTGTTAATTGATACATTTTTATACACATCATGTTCTCCCTCAACATTGAGAATTTGTCCCAGTATCTGACATGACTTAATTCTCATTTTTTCCCATTCCCCTGCCCACTGTACATCCCTCTGCCCCCTATATGCATGTTCAGTTGTTTGAGAGTAATGGGCTCTTATGTATATTGAAAAAATACATTTTACTGCTTTTGATTCTGCAACATGGAATTTCAAGTGAGAGTTCCAAGGCTTTCATTTTACATACAATAGTACTTTCATATTTCTATACTGCAATATGTTTTTCTGGAACTTATTAATTCTTGAGCGTAGGCTGAAGGACTGGATAAGATAACATTATGTGTGTATATATCAATAGTAACTTGAAGATATCCATACATAAGTATTGATCATGGAATAGATGCTAGCTGTGAGAAAAAGACAGCAGCGTTTTAGGCCTATAAATGCTTTACTCAGATTCACTCTTTGCTCAGTATATTTTCTCGGGCATCAAAACTTGGTCAAATATGTCATCAGACTTATGTCATGCAGCAAGTGTTTGAATGCATGTTTGGTGTCTTATTGCTTGCTTCTTATATAAGACAAAGAGAATGTTAACCAGCCCTCTCTTCCGGCTAAAAAAAAAATGGGATTGTTTACCCTCATACTTTGATTTGACAGAATAAACCTGTATATTTATTATAAGTCAATATTGGTCATTTTACACTCAACTTTAATACTTCAAATATAATTTTGTATGTATACTGTACATGAATGTGCCTCCACAGGACTTGGAATGAATTAGTTGTAGTCTCAGAATGTTACATCTCAGTTATTACCACTAACTTTTAATCCCTGTGGGAATAAGAATTTGATTCTTTTATTTCCAAACCTGTTGCATAGCAGAAATTCAGTAAATGAAGGCTGAATTTTTAGACTGTATCCTCTGACTTCAAAAGTGGGTTTATTGTGTGAATTCTAAATAAAGGAAAATCTGTCTATCTGTCTATGAGGGGAAAATAAAGATCCATTGGAATAAATTCAATTTTTATAACATATTTTGTGATCCTTTACTTCATTCATCAATAGCTAAGTATACAAATTAGAGAATATAAGAAATGAGAGTCTTTGGGTGTGTTTTATCCATCAGGTCTTATCCAGGGTAATAGACTGTGGTACTTTCTTCTCTTCCTTTTATATGTCAGGAGAGGAAAATATGAGGCTGTTTGTTTATGATTTACAGGTTCTTCTGTTGACTCACAAGTTAGCAGAAATTTAGTGCTCCCATGACAGAAAAATAAAATAGACTTCTTCCTAAATGCCTGATTCATTCATTACTCTGATTCTAAATGAGCTGGATGGCCTTGAGAAATAAATCCCGACTGAATTCTCAATGTGGATATGTCCCCCAAACTAGCAACATTTCAAAGGTGTGCCCTTCAAAGAAGCACAGAAATAAATTGCACATTAAAAGAATTACCACTCAGAGGTCTTTGTTTAATCAATGGTTAGTTTGGTGATGATTGCAAAAATTCACTGCATTAAATTTAATCAGGGATGTTGCTGGCATGTGGGTAGCAAGCCTACTGATTAATTCATTTATATTCTTGAAATAAGATATGTTCTCCTGGAAGAATTTCCAGTTTGGCAATTCCACAGTGTGTATTTCAGCATCTCTAAATGGCTCTTTATTCACAGTCCCAGAGTCTAAGCTGGGTGCTGAGTACTGATTAGCTTACAAGATGAAGAATGACAGACAGGAAATGGCACTATTTCAGTTCCTCTCTCAGAAAATCATCAAAGGAATAGTGTGTAGGTGGTTGTAAGTACTTTAGGATTTTGACGCTACCCTTTGGAATTGCTAAGAAATCCAGTAGGAGCAGTAGAGAATTATGATAAAAAAAAGTCTTTCAAAGAATTACATGTTTCTTTAATGAAGTTCTGAAACTGCTTAAGCATAACTATGTCTTCATTGTTAAAGATTATATTGAAAGTATTATTTTAGGTTTTATCGTAAACCTGATGCACTATAAGGTCCACTCCCATCCTTTAAAAAAATGATAAAACTAAGACTCAGAAGTTAATGGCTGTTTCACAGATGAAAAGACAATTTGTACTAAGCATTAAACATTGCACTCCTGGTTGCCTTTCCAATGTATTAATAGCATATGTTGTTTCTACATGGATAGACAGAAGCTGGAGAATATATGATGTATGTACGGGGTTTCCTTCTATAAATACATCATTTGGCTTTATGTGTGGAAATAAGATAAGAGTATTTCTTCTGACTTATGTGTCCCCTCTTCCCCTCATCTCCAGAGGTGCTTTGTAGAAGGCTGTGAAGAGGATTGCCTGCAATGGCTATTAGTATATATGTGTTTGTACAACTGTGTTCACTAATGACGATGAAAAGAAGAGAGCCTATTCTGCATTGTGGCCATTTCCTAGCAAGAACTTTGTGATTTTTTTGATGAAGACTGAAGGGTGCCATGATAGAAAATGAAACTTAGAGATACCGGAGATGATTACTGTCCTTTGAGCATCCTGGCAACAGCAGGTCATAACTCGGTTCCCTCCATCATGATCATTCCTCATCATTCATTTGCCTCCTCACGGGACGGTGTTCATCCAGCAGCAGGGCGCCATTACTCATGGAGTAGGCTGCACTTCATAGGCCGCAATCACTGTTTCTTCTTTCAGAAGCATTTCCACGGCTGAATAGCTCTTTCTCTTTCTAGAAACCTAAATATCAGGTCCATTTTATGAACTTGAGGATTTTTCTCTGCTTTGAGTGACACTTTAGCAAAAAGAATACAGATCATAGAAAAAGATAGACTGTGGGCTGGAGATTTAGCTTTGTGGTTTTTGTGCCTGCCTTACAAGTTCAAGGGCTGGGGTTTGATTCCTGGTAACTACATACAACAATACTGGGTGTGGTGACTCATGCCTGTATTCCCAGCACTTGGAAGGCAGAGGCAGGAGGATTGCTGTGAGTTTGAGGCTGAGCTCTGGGCCAGCCTGAACTACAAAAGTGACCCCCTATCTAAAAATAAGTAAATAAAATAAAATAAAATAAAATAGCTTGTGCTGTCGCAGGAAATGAAACTATTTTGTGTGTTTATTTAATGTCACCAGTTCAAATATACCTTGCTATCAGAAATACAGGCAAGCATGACACCTTTCTTCTTTCTCCTCTTCTGTTAATAGCAAAAGGATCTCATTTATCCCGATAATTTTTTTATTGCGGAGAGAAAATGGCACGTAATAGGAAGACATACTTATTTACCCTGGCGTGACATATTCTGATAATTAAGATGCTCCGATAATTAAGATAAATAAAATGAACTTAAGATTTTGCAAGTATGTTCATCATTTTGAGTATAAGCACATGGATTTATTTTCAGCTTCTGCGGTTACTCACTGTGTTATCTTTGTTTTATCATGTAATCTGTGTTTATCTCCATATCTTTGTTATAGAGATAATTACATTACCACATCATAGACTCATTATAATGGTGAAATAAGTTAATATTTGCAATGTTCAGTGTAACTTGCCATTATTATGTCATAAGAATAGTATTGGTTAGAGGGTCTTATTGAAGAAAATATTAGTATAATTTCAGTAGATACCCAATTCAGATTTGCCTGTCTAGATTACTCTGCTTCTGAGTGTTTTCTGTTGCTGTTTTACAACTAAGTCATTTGTTAGGCCTCCACTTCTAAAATTTGAGTCTAATAATTCAAGACAGCTCTCTCTGACTTGAGAACCCTGACTTAATTCAGTGGGTGAGATTTATTCACTAAACATGTCTTTGTAAAGTTGGGTCATGTTGTTTTATTACTTTGTATTTCAGATATTTAAATAATGAAGACCCCAATACATTACATGATGAACACTAAAAAGTCATTAAAATCATATTTTTGGAGAATATTTGGAAATACAGGAACTTGTTCAAAAGATGTTAAGTGGAGAAAACAGCTTAGGCTGCAAAATAGTATTTCCATATGAGTCTAAATTTGTAATCATCAAAGGATTTGATAATCATGGATGATATTATTAAAATATTATAATCCTATGATAAAGTTTAATGAGTACTTTCTTGATTTTGCCTTGACATTTTAAAATGAGAATTACTTTGCCTGATTATACAAGTAATAAAGTTCATTGCAGATATTTCAAACAAAATAGAAAATATAGGGATTTTAAAAATCATCTCTAGTCCACCTTACTGAAATGATTTTTTAAACTTTTAGTTTTGTTTTTGTTTTGAAAATTCACTTATGTATTTTTATATACACTATTTTTCTTTTGTGAATGCAGTTTGTATGATCAAGCTTTTCTCTTCAACAATATGTTATGGATTATTTCCACTGTCCAAGTATGAGGTATAATTAAAAACATGATATTTACATTTTAAAAAATTTATTACAGTGAATGACATATTTTCACCATTTCCCCTATCAAAAATATTCAATCCTTCTCTTAAACCAACACTTTCTTACTTTCTGAAGCACTTTCTTTCTATACTTGTGCTTTTATGGCTGCTTTGATATTCTGAATCAGTTAAACACATTTATCCATCATGGTCGTTTTTACTTTGTCCAATAGCCAGAAGTTCTACTATGCCATATTCAGGGGATAAAGTGGATGAAAGTGGTGTTTTTATGAGCTTGCATTTTCTTTGAATATCAATTTATAGCTATACTCACTGTATCTTTTATCAAACTTTCTAAAGATATTCACAAAGTAGGACTTCCAGGATTGTTTCATAAAGCTGGCAAGAATAATGGGATAAGGATATTCAAAGGAAGGGGGAGTATTATGAATTAAGGCAAGGTGAATTTTATTATAATAAAAATTTTAAAAATTTAAACATCTACTGTACATTTGGATCACATTTCCTATATTATTTCCTTCATCATTCTAGTGGTTCTGACAATCAAACAGATGTATATCCACTGAATGCATGACAACAAATTCTTACTCTAAACATTTGTAGTTTGTCTTTATAATTTGTACATTAACTTCCAGTGACTACAGTCTGGTTAAAATCCTTGTGCATAACAATTCATACTATCAAAAATGTTGTATGAAAATAGAATTTTAAAATGAATGTACATTAATTTTTTACTTTATTCTTTTGTGATTAGTAACTTTGAGTGTTTATTTTTTTTTCTAAGTGTGTTTTAGTCCTTCAACTTGACCATTGTATTCATTATTCATTGTAAAATGATGATTACTTACTCTTTGGAAATATATTTGGAAGGTTATTGTATATATTTAGATTTCATTGTCATTGTTTCTTTAAAGACATTTCAACTCTGGGGATGATATAGATGGTGATTGCATTCACAGCATAGTCAAATCAAAACAAGCCTTTGGAATTGTAGTTCTATCAGGTATAGATAAGAGGAATGAGTTGTGTTATTGGGGACCAACCAAAATGCTCTGCCATGTCCTAGTGTACTTCTCTTATGTTTTTAAAGCCAACTATTCCTTCCTCTTTAGAAAGGAATGATAATTATTTTTAAAATGTCACTATGGCATACAAAATGATATGTACTTGTTGTCTGTGTTATGTTTAGAAAGTATGATGTCTGAGATGAGAGCAAATGTAAAATTAAATCTAGAAATTTTCAAAATATCCAGATGTTCCTGCCATATCTACATTTGGAAGACAGATAATTATCACATTTTTGATACCAGCAAAGGCTAGAATTTTAGGAATAATATGTTTTTTAAAATTCAGTAATTGAGTAGACAAAGGAAGGAGGACTAAAGTCTGAGCCCAGCCTAGGGATCTCTGAGCTATTGAGATCCTGTCTTAAAGTGAAACGTTAAAAGGCTTAATGCAAAGCCTTGAGTTCATTCTCCAGGGTTGTGAGGAGGAAAAGAAAAAGAAAAAGAAGTAAAGCTAGTAAACTGATAATTTAAATTGTATACTTGATCAATGAATGTATACTTGGTTTTCATTTTATAACTGAATCTAAGTATAGCTTTTGGAAGACTTTGAGTACTCTTTTCTATTTTACTCTGCATGTCTACATATTTCATGAGTAAAGGGATAAAAGAGCCCAGTCAGGTTTTTCTGCAATATAAACACAAAGTAGGATGTATCCCTGAGTTGGCTTTCTGGTACTGTTGATGCTGTGTGTGGAGAAGTTCAACTTTGCCGCTTGGCCTCATTGCTGGCAGCTGTCAAGACTATCTGGCCATCTGACCATCTCTGTGATGATTGTTACAAAGGTGGGGATGACAGCTCTTTGGTTAGTAGTCAGTTGCTTGCATTTTCAAGTTTCCCTACACATTTACGGAACTTATCGTGTTTGAAAAAAGAAATATTTGGCAGACTAAAAATTACTTTCCACTTAATATGAATATATGTTGATCCAAAAACCATAAATATGGTTTAAAATTATTACTCTGCCATATATTATCAGAGTTTATAATTAATTCTCTGAGCAAGAATTTTCCCCATGTAAAATGGGTATATTATCTTTCATGATATGTTTTTTGCATATGTGGGGTCTCAGAAATAAGACTTTTGTCTCATTGCCTCAACTTGGTCATATTTAGTATATATATATATATATATATATATATATATATATATATATATATATTTTATTGTATAGAAGCATGGAAATAGCACTGCCTGCAAACCTGTGGGAGGGAAATAATATACTTTAAATTTTAAGAGACAGATTCACTTTCTCATTCTTCATTCAATCTGCAGAAGCCTATGTTATACACAAACCTTGATCCAAAAACTCAGAAAAGCAATTGGATAGTATTTGTTCTTTAAACCTAAAATTGCTTTTTTTTCTCCTGCTCTATCCTAGAGAAGTGCTATCACCTTAATTTTACTTTGTTTTCTGAATTTGGCTAAATATCTTTTTCTATTGCAATGTGTGCTATCAGTAATCACCTAATTTCTTGCTATTAAAGTGATCTCCATTGTCATTGTCAGTACACTGGAAAGTCAAGTACTATAGGTGGGTCTTAATAAAGAATGTTGAAAAGTATTCCAGAGCCAAAGGAACAGGAAGGGAAGGCGTGTGACCTAAAAAGAAATTCTGTACAAAAATATAAAAGTTTCCTGAAAAAGTGCCTAGTAAAAATGTTATATACTTGCAGTACTGATAGCTTGTATTGCTGTGATATGGCTGATTAATCTCTTTCTAGGAACATATATAGGAATTTCAGAATGGGAATGAAGCCTATTAAAGGGTAAGTGACTTATCTTGTTTAATGTATCACAAGACACAAGGGCAAGGAATGGAAGGGTATGGGAATTAAGTACAAGTCCAAATTTCTGATAAAAAAACAAAATCCCAAACAACTCAAAGGGGATGTATTTCTTATTTATTCCCTAGATTCCTTATGGTGCCTGAGGAAAGAATGAGTCACCTAAAAATTATACACTAATGCCATTCATATTGCCCATTTATTAGAATCACCATAAGGTTTAGTGTTACAAGTGGCTAATTATGAACTTATCAAAAGGATACTTTCATATTCTGGTAATAGAGGGCCATAGGTAGAAAAAAGGATCAAATAGGGATCTCATTAAGATTTATTAAAGAAATTAATAGGAATTCTTACTATAGACAGTTTTTCCCTTGCAGGTAATAATTAGAAAGACAAAAGTAAAAGATAAGAAACCAGACCTTGGAAGCAGCAGATAGCACAGTTAACAAAAGAATTTAACAGAAGAGTCCTCAGGCTATACAGAGAGGCAGGCAGGAACCAGAAAGGGCGGGGTAACAGGAGAAAAGGGTCAGACTTCTAAGGACTCCGATTTATTATGTAAAAGACTCGCACATCTATACATACACACTTATAAGTGTATTCTCACTTCAGGATCACTGTTTCACTGCACCAGATATACTTTGTTTGTTTTCAACACTGCCTCTTTAATTCAATACTGTTGCTGAGTTTACAATAAGGTATGTCCCAGTTAGCTGAGTGTTTCAGCAGAGCAGTGGAGTGATGTGGTATTGTGTACATCCCCACCCCTGAGGTGACACTGTCAACTTAGGAAGGAGAATTCTCTCCTTGAGGACATTGGGCTAAACCTATGTGTAAGCTGTGTCTTATTGATATGGGAGGTATAGCTCCCAACCTGCTAGATGTCAGGTATGCCAAGTTCATGCTCCCAAAATGAATTCTAGAGAACAGTGGAGATTACACATACAAATAATTTATTGAGAGAAATAGTCCTGAGAGACAAGAGGAGATTCAAAAGTGGGTTGCCATAGACCCCACTTCTCAAAGGAAGTTTTGTAGAACAAAAGCACAAGGTGTATATAACATGATCTACCAGAAAGATTGCAAGTAGGTAATATTAATTCATTGAAGAAGCAGGTTACTCAGGAAAGGTATTTAAGAAAAATCAAGAACTTTCAAGGAAAGGATAGGTTGGGAGACCCTGGTTACCCAGATGGGTGACTAATATCTATCTAGACATTGTTGAATCAGGTGAATATAATCTTCAATTTATTCTTCATACCTTGGTCATTCTTTTTTGTCTTGAGGCCGAACCTTCAACAGATGCACCTCCAGAGAGAGATATTGCAGATCTGTTGGTGGCAGAGTATCATCCAGGTTAATGAGCAAAATACCTGTTATACTGCTATTTTAATATTAAGGAAGTGACTTTTAAAGTTAAGGTGCATCGTGTCTTGCTTAGCTCAAAAGTATTCAGTGGAGCTGAACATAACTTCCTGCATAACAGCTTATTGAAAAATAAGAAAACAGATCCCATTTTCAGCAGCTTTTACCTTCCACAAAACATTTTCCTTTTTATGCTGGATTTATCTTTTTTCTTCCTGGATTCCTCCTCTTGCCAAGTTCACAGCTGGACATTTTGTGCACTTCTCAGGAACTTTGTGAAAACTGCTATGTAGAATGCATATGTGCATAATTGTTCACCTTCCCCTCTTGATTTCATTGTTGGCAGAACTGTTTGTCATTCAACGTAACATTAATCACATTTTTGCTTTTCTTCTCCTCCTGGTTTGTCTTCTTTCTTGGGAAATATTGATTATTTTCCATCCTACGTGGCTCATTTGTGCTCACTTCCTTCTTCTCTGGAAACTCAGCAAGTTCAGCATAATACTATTTATTGAATTTATCTGTCAGTTTCTCTTTCCTTGCATAGCTGACTTAATTCTTTGGCACCAGCACAATACCAGAAGCACACAGGATAACTTAAAATGTTTTTGAACAGAAAACTGTAAGTCAAAAGTAGACACCTTAGATTCCAGGACCAATACCTTCAGAAGATAGTAATTTTAAGTTTGTACAGAGGTTTTAAGTGCATATGGCTGCAGAGTATGATTTTATAGTAGGGTCTCTCATCTTTTCATCAAATGCCTAAGAAGGTCCAGAGGGGGGAAAAAATGTGAATTGGAAAGAAGATTGTGAAATAAAAATAGGAAGAATCTATAATTTAGGAAAAAACTCCTTTCCTAGAAGACAGGGGAAAAAGTATAATCAGTAAAGAAATAGAAATCAAAATGAACTTGTTTCTTCAAAGCAAGATACTAAAAATCAGTAGAGTATGTATCAATAATAGCTTATGTTTTGGAGTTTGTTTAGGCTGTGCAAGTTTGGTCTTAATATTTTGATGAACATCAATGCATTAGTTGGCCACTAGTGCAATAGGAAAATAAACTGACCTTAACTTTTATGAACTAAGCACTATGTAATCAGATCTAGAATTTCACTATCTTCTTTGAGTCAACTGTGATTGTTCTGTATTGATAAGGAAACTATAAATCTTAGAACAAGTTTTCAACAAATGCTATAGAGAGAAGTAGCACAGTTACTTGTTCAAGGTGCAGTATCGTTTTGCATCTGAAATCCTGTGCTGTTCAAAAAAGGACATTAATTTACTTGCAACATAATGATTAAGATAAAAAATGTTAGGGCAGGGGATTTAGCTCAGTGGTTCCTGTGCCTGTCTTGCCAGTGTAAGGACCCGGGTTGATTCCCCAGTAACTACATACAATACTGGGTGTGGAGACTCACTCCCAGCAGCAATCAGCAATCAGTATCACATAGCACAGTGCCGGGTGTGGTGGCTCATGCCTGTAATCCCAGCACTCGGGAGGCAGAGGCAGGAGGATTGCTATGATGTGAGTTTGAGGCTGAGTTTAGGGCCAGCCTGAACTACAAAGTGAGACCCTGTCTCAAAAAAAAAAAAAAAAAAAAGTTAAATAGAAATGTTTTGAATTATATGACCACCATGATAGCCCTAGAAAACTTCATAATTTCTTTATGCCTTACTTTTACCATTTATGAAATCAGTATGACATACTTTATAATGTTGTATTATTGTGCAGATTAAATAAGATCTAAATACAATTGTTGAGTACATCATCAGCACTAGGTAGAATGTTGCTGCTCTTATTACTGATCCTAAACAAAAAATTATTTATCCCTCCTAACTCTTATACTTTATGACTCTTATGCTGTTGTTTAAGATCATTTGCTTTTTTGCTTTGCAGATGAATCTTCAAAGGTCATACTCATCAAGTTAAAATTCAAGTTTAGGTCAGACAATTGAATGGAAGGTGCCAGCCTAGAGTATTTACTTTCTATCTAAAATAGATGCCTGATATGGGTAAATTTCTCACATTGGCAAATTAAAGAATTTAAGGAAACAGAATAAGTAGCTGAAATTTGCAAAAAAATTAAAGAAACTATTTAAAAGACTAAGGATAAATTAATTGAATTTCAAGGGAGTAGATAATGGTGTAATGTTAAGGCAGAAACATACACATAACTTTCTAATGAAAAGAAAAATACATATTATGGAAGAAATGTTTTCATTTTATTCTATTACTGAGTCAGATGATATGCCCTTTCTGGAATGATGTAAGATGTAGTGCAGTCTAGTAAAAACATGCTTACTAATATCACATCATTAGGAGGCAGTGGTGAAAGAAGAGTGAGTAAAATATCATCAGAGTGCAGACATTACAAACTTGAGGCACTTTATGTGCAGGAAGTCTGGCCTTTTCCATAACGGAATGTTTGGAAAACAAACTGAAGTATAACAAAAGGGTCTGAAGAAACAGAAGCAGATACTTGATCAAACCAGATGAAAAACATAGAAATAAATACAATTTGTTAAATGTTCTTAGAATTGTTATACATGTATTTTTCTGAAACATTTCGCCTTTTTTGATCAAGTTTTCTTGGACATCAAATACCATATGGGAACAAGTAACAAATATTTGTACACATATCTATGAAACTAGAGGTCTTAACTAAAGGCTAATTTAAGAATTTTTATGATGGTTGCTTGAAAGTAGATTACAAAAGCAGCATGGGTACACGAAATATTTCCCTTCACTCTCTCTGGTTTTTGTTTTCATATTTTTGTATGATTTAATTCCTAGTTACACAGTCATAATTTAATATTGAGGGTACAAACAAGAGTAGGATATTTGGGCCAGGCATTTAGCTCAGTGGTTCTGGCACCTGCCTTGCAAATCACAAGGTCCCAAGTTTGATGCCAGGTAACCACATACCACAGTTCAGGGTGTAGTGATTTATGCCCATCAGCAATCAATACCACCTATGGCAGTTGCAGTTGTGATGGCTCACACCTTTAATACCAGTATTCAGGAGGCAGAGGGAGGGGGATTGCTATGAACTCGAGGCTGAGCTAAGGGGCCAGCTTGAACTACAAAGTGAGACCCTGTCTCTGGAAAAAAAAAATGTAGAATTTTTTTCTCTACATCTTATAATCAATGACAGTTAAAATGTAAATACAGGTAGATAATTCCAAAAACTGTGCTTCTGGTGAATGCACTGTAAGACAACTGTATTGACCTATAAATTGTATACTCATGATCCCAAAGTACATAGAAGAATACAAAAATGAAAGAAAATATCAAACTTCCCTTTTTAAAATGGAAATGCCCTATCCCTAATCCCTGCTTTACTTGTTGGTTTTAAGAACTTCTTTAAGAAGTTTGTACTAAGAGCTGTAGCTTTAGGAAACTTCTTCTAAAGGCCTTTCACACCAGTGACTTTCAGTTCCTGAAGGAAGTTGGAAACATTATGAGAGTGCCACACATGGTATCTGTCCTGATCACTTGGGGAAGGCACGTCACCCTGCCATCAACCTCCAGCAGAGCCTCACGGTGACAGAAGCAGCGGTTTAGCAGAGGCATCTGCTTGCCGTTAGTGAAAAGTTTGAGAATTGGATGGCATTTTCTACACTTTTGACAGCTCATGACATGCTGATGGGATGAAACAGAAAGACAACATCCTAAAAGTTGGCTGTGACCTAACAAGCAAAGTTAGACAATAATTCTGGTCACATAAGAGATTCTAGAGCCTGATTTCTGTGACCTCCAATAAGCACAAACTTTCAGTGATTGTTTTGTACAACTGCACCACTACTGATTTCTTCTAATATTTAATGAGGAAACAAATGTTTCCAGTTATAAAAGGCCATTTATAAATGGTCCAGTTATAAAGTCAGGCAGCAGTGTAGCCTTGGCCACGTTACTTTTGAGCCACAGTTTACAGATCAGTGAAGTGAAGATGAAGACAGTCCAGACATGTAAATAACATGCCCAGTGCACTGACTGTACAGTAATTCTTTATTACAGATATTGTGCTTGTTATTCCCCGTGGTTACTTTATTTTAAGATTAAAGGATCTTCATATACTCAGTCCTTTAATGCCCTAAAGTGTTTTGTATTCTCTTCTTTTCTCTCTAATGTGTATTGTGGTTTTACATTGTACCCAGCCACTGTGAGAATTTGTTCTAAAGGAATACAATCATTTTGGAGGATTTTGAAGGTCTCTGTTAGGCTTGGCAATTTCATTATGTGCATCAACTCAAATATTTTACCTTCTCAAATCTTGATGAGCTTTGATAATAGCATTTCACATGCTTGGAAAAATGTTTGGTTAACAGACAATCATACTGAGTGTTTTGCATTTTCCTGTTAAACTTTCATGTTTGTTTTATTATTCCTTATGTGAGTGACTTCATTTTTCTACATTATTTCTGTACTAATCAAGACCACATCTATGTATGGAGATTTAAAAAATGCTGCACTTTGTGTACTAATGACATAGTAATTCAATATTTCTGGGTAGCTCATTTTTGAATAGCCAGTGTACTAATGCTAAGCCCAAGATTTTTGTGTTTCAAATTTTAATCATCACTTTCCTATATTCCACTATTATTCTTATTTCTTTTACATTATCCATGCTCCATTTATAAAGTTGCCCTTTGAAACTTTACTCTTGCACTTTCCAGTTTATTGTATTTTGATACTGATAAATGCATACTTTATTATCTAACAGATTGTTGAAAGGTAATTTTATTTTGTAGCTTATTTTCTTGTGCATATGTTTTGCACATTTTCCAATGACTCACCTGAATTTTGAAACTAGGTAAATGTAACATTTGTATCAGTGATCACAACATTTAACAGTATTTTTTCATTGTTTATAGTTCTGTTTTCATTGAAATAGAAATGTACATAATAAGCATTATAGTAAACATTATAGGAAAGAGAACAGATGTATAAATTTTCCACTGTGTACTTTGACATGACTGCTTTATTTGTTTTCTAAAGTATGCCTTCATGTTTTAATAGCCTTTTTCTGATTTTTGTTTGTTCTATGAATAGCTTAGATGGTGATCCTGGATAAATGAAGTAAAGAAACCCAGCCAGATTGTAACACTGGCTATTAGAATTTAGGTCTTAGAGTGTTTTGACATATTTTCAGGAAGATATCCTACTCCATAGAAATTAGAACATGTGTTTACCCAAAAAAGTACAAAAATATACATAATAGCATTATTTATAATATCCAAAAATGTGGAAACAACTCTCAAATGTCCAAAAACAGATAAATAAACAAAATGTAGCATGTCCACAAATAGATATAAATACACACAAATAAAGGAGTGTAGTTTTGACATAAGCTACAGCTTGTATGCATCTTGAAGATGTGAGTAGAAGCCAAATACAAAGGGGCACATATTGTATGCCTTCTGGCATATGAAATTTTCAAAATAAGGAAGTTAATAGAAATGAAATATGCCAGGGCTTAGGGGCAGGCAGAAATGAAGAATTATGTCTTCATTTATATGGAATTGCTTTTGAAAATAATGAACATGTTCCTGAGTGCTAGTATTTT
>PVIR01026484.1:0-23875 GCA_004026965.1 Petromus typicus | reverse complement strand
TCTATAGTCCCTTTGTTCCCTAAATTGTTCTGTTTTTTCATACCTGGGTGTTGCTATGCCATTTTAGCGCTGTTTCTATTATGCATATTTAGGTGTCCTGTTTGTGAAACCGGTTTTTCTTGGTCACTAACTACCTATTGTGTATTGGGGGGAACAGGGTTACTTATCATACACGGAAACGACCCTCTGGGGCGGTGGGCAGAGTGGCGCCCTTGTGGCAGAGCATGAAACAAAGAAAGTTGGAAGGTCAGGGTGACAAGAAACAAAGTTTGTGATCCGAGTACATAATCATACAGCAAAGTACACTTTGCTGTTTTCTTCTGCTGGGCCATTGCTCTTATCCCTGCGAGGCTTAACTCCGAAGAGCACGTACCTCAAGAGCCAGGGGGTCTACGCCCCGGGACTGTGTCCCTTGTCACGCCACTGTTTTTGGCGGGGGCGTGGCACTTGCGCTTGCAAGACAGGCACTGGAACCACTGAGCTAAATCCCCGGCCCATGTCACTTAATTTCAAAAAGCATTTATACAAACTATGTATGAATTATAAGGGAAAAAATAGTAACTTTCAGTTAAACAGTCTCAGCAATCCAAAGTTAACATCTTTAGTAATAAGACAAATCAAAATCACGCATCAACTGATCAGATGAATAAGAATATCAGAGCATAACTTCTATTATATTTCTGCCAAAAATATATAATCTCAACCTCATCTTGAGGCAACAGTACGTATACTCATACGGAAGGATACTCGGCGAAGTCACCGCCCTGTAATCTTCGGAGGAACTGAGTTAATAAGGTCAAGTAAAGATTAAGGGGCTTTTCAAACAAAAGGAGACTAAAAAGGATGGTACATCTAAATGATATGATTCTGTACTGAATTTCTTAGGACACTATTGTAACATTTGACAATTTGAACTATAATTTATGATTAGATAGTAGTAATGTATTGATACAGTTTTCTGGTTATGATAGCTATGTTGTGGTCATGTAAAATGATGTTCTCATTTGTGACAAACAAATGCTAGACTTTTGGAGAGATGATATGGCAGTATGCCAACAACTTACTCTTACATGCAAAAAGATTTATTTATACATTTATTGGAACTCATAAATTTGCAATTGTTTAAAATAAAAATTATTAAAAGTAAAATCTAAGATGAAGAAAGCTAGGCAAAAAACCCAAAACCTTGGCATCCTACTTTACAAAAGAAGTCAGGGGGAACAGATCTGACCCCAGAGATTACTTCATATTCATTTGTTTGACTAAAACAGAGGCTTGGATGAATTACATTAACTCAGTCATACAACAAATACACATTATGACCAAGTATATTCTATACTAATACTGTGTACAGGTGTTTCAAGAGTGAGGGAAATAGGGGCCGGGGAGTTAGCTCAGCAGTTCCGGCGCCTGTCTTGCAAGCGCAAGGGTCTGGGTTCGATTCCCCAGTATCCACATACAATACTGGGTGTGGAGACTCACGCCCAGCAGCAACCAGTACCACATACCACAGTGCCGGGCGTGGTGGCTCACGCCTGTAATCCCAGTACTTGGGAGGCAGAGGCAGGAGGATTGCTGTGATGTGAGTTTGAGGCTGAGCTCAGGGCCAGCCTGAACCACAAAGTGAGACCCTGTCTCAAAAAACCTAAAAAAAAAAAAAAGAGTGAGGGAAATAATCACAATTTTCAGTATATAAAAGTCAAGAGACCACTGTTGTTATAGACAAGAAAAAGCAGCAAAAACATATTTTATTGATACAAACAAATGCTCAGACCCAGTTTGGGCATGGGGTAGTCTTTCCAAAGGGAGTAAGATCCAAACGAAAAGCAAGCAAACAAACAAAACAAAACCAATCAGGAAAGATTGTGATATGGAGTTTTCAAAACTACCTATTCATATATAATTTATATGTTATCTTATCCAGTTGATAATGCTAAATTTAACTGCCCTTTGGAATCACCACTCTGATTTCACAAGTGTTTGATCAGAGCAACAATGCCTCCTTTAAAAACATCTTTCCAGGGACTGAGTATGTGTGTCCCCAGAATTCATACGTTGAAATCGTCCCTCACACGACAGTATATGGAGGCAGGGCCTCTGGGTGAGGACCTTATGAGAGGCCTCAGGGAGTTCCTTAGCTCTTCCACCACATAGGATGAGATGGCAGCAGTCTGTGCTCCAAGAAGTGGAGACTTCAAATCTGTCAGTGCCTTGATTATAGATTTCCCAGATCACAGAGCTGTAACAGATAATTTTTCATTTTCTATAACTAGTCTGTGCTATTTTTGTTATAGCAGCCCAAACAAAAACACCAGGCATTGTTCAACTCTCAGTAAAGCAAACTCACTTTTGTTCCCCCAGCTAACAGAAGGGAGCATATGTGTTAGGCTGAAAACCATCTGCCAAAAGTGACAAGGCAGCTAGATGCAGTGCCACACCTGCAATCCAAGATCCTTGGGAAGCTGAAGTAGGAGGATAGCAAAATTCAGGACAGTCTAGGCAATTTAGTGAGAACCTATTTCAAAATAAAATTTAATAAGGCCTGAGGAGGTAGCTCAGCACTCTCTGAATTTAATTCCCAGTACCATTTTTTAAAAAAGGAAAGAAAGCAAGCAATGCCCTGAGGATTTATCTGTGTTATTTCATGATCTGCTGCTATGGGAACAACAACAAAAAAAAAACGTAGTTAGCAGATACGTGTATCTCAGTACACTTTTGAGACCCACTTACTCTATGCAATGCTCCCTTAATGTGAAGATTTGGTGTGTGGAATGGGAAAGAAAGAAAAAATGAAGAGAAGGAAGAGTAGAAGAATTTGGGGAAAGAAACTAGTAACACAAGGTGACATGCTTTTGCCTAAAAGTAAGAAGTTAAAGGTTCATGTGTTTGAGTAGTAATCCTGCATGAATCAGCATGAACTCACAACTTACAGGTGCCCTTTCCAGTTGTGAAATGGCCAGTTTCTGCTCGGACCATGCCTGGAAGTCTTGCAGCCCAGTTTACATGCTTCATTTAGCACAAGAGGGCAATCCCAGCAGTCCTAACTCTCAAGTCCATAAAGTAAGAAGACTGAAACATTGTTTTCCTACAGCTGCAATGTCTCTGAGGTTTTCTGAAGCAGTTGGGCAGATGAACTGAGGCCAACCAAGAAGTAATTTGACTAATGAGATAATCAAGCCCTTCAGAGAGGAAAGAACTCTGAACTGAGACTCTATAGGTTAGAGGAAAGATGGTTTTCCATGTCTCTCAAATGTGAACATGCTGCCTGCCTGTGAGGTTCTACCGAAGAAGGGTCTTGTGCTTTAAGTGTGATACTAAATAGTATTTAGTTGAGATTATGAAAAATCTTGCCCATCACATGAAGGTTAGCCGTGTTAGAGAAAGTGCCCAAAGCACCTTCAGTTTTGTCTCGGGAACTCCAGTCCAGGGGTCTCTGAGAAACCAAATGCCAATCATAGGCACTAAATTCTCTGTGGGAGCTGGTTCAGAAAAACATAGGAAAGTGTGTATGATCCTGTAGTCTTTGCCTAATCGATGCCAATGGAAGGCAGTTTGGAAATGCACTAGGAGACCAAGTAACTGAGACTGCTGAAAAAGTAAGTCTGTGAGCAGCCAACACAGAACAAACAGTTGGAATGTCAACTCCCTTGGTTGTAACCTTGTCCCCAGTGGTCCTATGTCCTAACCAATCCAAGACCTAGCATCCTCTCTCCACCTCCCTCTTCTCCTCTGCTACCCTCTCCCTACACTTGGGGAAGGAAGGAAGAAGTCTAGGAGGTTTCCATGTGCTAAGGCTGCCGGTGAACAAAACTCTGGCTCTTGAAAAAATAAAAGGAAAACAATCAAGATAATTTCTAATTGTATTAAATGATGAACAAAACAGAAGACTGTGACACAGACAGACTTTGTGGCTAGGAAGAATAAGCCCTTCAATTGTTCCTACCCCCACACAGGCTTAGCAACAGAACACTGCAGTCTTCACCCTCCGGGGAAAGAGAGAAGCACCTTGAGTGAGTAGGGGGTGGAACGGAGGTGGATCTCTCTAGCATCTCAGCAGACTGTTGTCATCTAAGCCCTGTTGCCAAGCAACACAGCCATGTCGCAGGCAAACCCAGCAGAGGCTTTGAGCCCAAGTAAACAAAGCAAATTTCTACTGAGTTGGAAAGCTCTTGCCCAGAGCATCTTGGTACCTGAACGGTCTCATCCAGTAAGCCCTTAAAGGACAAAGAGAGAAGCACTTGGGAGAAGGGCATCGGTAGTTCTAATTTTAGTACATGAAGGAAGACGAGACTGGAATATCTGTTTGACAGCATCAATGTCAATAGCAAAAAGGATAGAATTAGCTAAAACAACTATTGACTAGAAAGTTCACTGTGTGGCTCTTTCCACACTCTTTTACAAATAACAGGCCTTTTGTCTTCAGTAGGCTCCTGGCCACACATCCTAGATGGAAAACTGGCAGTCATAGAAGTACCAAGTGTTGAGGGCCCATCCACAGCAGCCTTATTCACTCTTCTGAGGTATGGAGACCCATGCTGAGATCTCCTTTTCTTATTGTGATAGTTGTCAACCCTGAGCCTCTAAGGCATGTTTCCTCAGCTTTGGTGTAAGAATACATAAAGATTCTTTTATGATATGATCAACATCTTTGGCACTGCCACCAGCCTCACGTGTCTCTGTTGACTGCCTGTGATATTAATAAACTCTCTATCTCTGAGAGAATTAAGGACCAGTATGGGAGGACAGTAGGGGAACAGGGATGGGAAAGCAAAATTAACACTGGAATTCAGTAAATTATCCCTCTTTGTAGCATCGCATGTTTCAGCGGACCTGTTGTGAGACCCTCATAAAACTACAGTAATAAACTACACAAAATGAGGGCCGGGGATTTAGCTCATTGGTTCTGGTGCCTGCCTTGCAAGCTCAAGGACCTGGGTTTGATCCCAGGTAACACCCACCAGCAATCAGAACCACATACCACAGTGCTGGGCGTGGTGGCTCACACTTGTAATCCCAGCACTCAGAAGGCAGAGGCAGGAGGATTGCTGTGAGTTGAGGCTGGGCTCAGGGCCAGCCTGAATTACAAAGCGAGACCCTGTCTTTAAAAAAAAAAAAAAAACAACTACACAAAATGAAAAACTGTTACCAAGTGTAGTAAGAACAGCTCTCCAAACCCTGACCAAAGTAACTTCATCTTGTATGGGGCCCATTAAGCAGTTCAGTGGTCCCTCTCCAGATGCTGGAGCTGTGCACACACTAAAGCACAAGGTAATTCATCTTGTTTTTGCTGTTTTAATTAGAATCTTATAGAACCAATACCTTAACAAAGAGAAGTTGGCAACTTTGGTAGGACTCCACAAGAGCTCCACAAGTCACTCACCAACATGTAAATAACACCTAATAATCTCATTAACTCACTATGTAAACCTGTCTGGGTTATTCTTTGGACTGTTGGTGCCCTCTCAATTTGAAAGCAGACATTTCTTTTGTGTCTCCCCAGGAAATTCACATGATATCAAGAGCAAAATAATCTCTGGTTTTGGGCCAGGGATTTAGCTCAGTGGTTCCAGCGCCTGTCTTGCAAGCTCAAGGGCCCGGGTTCGATTCCCCAGTAACCACATACAATACTGGGCGTGGAGACTCACGCCCAGCAGCAACCAGTACCACATTCTAGTGCCAGGCGTGGTGGCTCATGCCTGTAATCCCAGCACTCGGGAGGCAAGGGCAGGAGGATTGCTGTGATGTGAGTTTGAGGCTGAGCTCAGGGCCAGCCTGAACTACAAAGTGAGACCCTATCTTAAAAAAAAAAAAAAAAATCTCTGGTTTTAAGTCAATTTAATAATCACTAATTTGGGGGTTCATAGGGTTTGTAATACATTACTAGTTGCCCACTTAGCTTTGCTATAGATTACATCTCTGACACATGGGCTATGATAACAGGTGCCTGGCTTACTTCCCAGGTTCCCCAAGGTCACCTTTGCTGAGAACACTGACGCCTCACTTGGATTTGTGCATGTTGGACATCCTAAGCATTAAAAGGTCCTTAAATTCACCCACAAAGTCAGGATGTTTATGGAAGATAAATACAGAGCAGCTATAAGAGTAATTCAGCAGCTCCTGAGCAAAACTGTGAGCCCTGTGGGTACAGGGCTGGGAAGTACAGGGCTCATCCCCTGTGAGCCCACTGGGTACAGGCTAGGAAGTTTTGTGCAAGATGATGGCACCAAATTCGAAAAAACCCAGAAGCCTCTTGAATGTGTTGATCATGGCCATCTGTGTGTCGAAGTCACACACACACACACACACACACACACACACACCTTTGGAAATTGTGGCCAAAGCTCTCTTTGTCAAATTAATCAAAACCTACTGGCCTCTTTATTGTGGGAGCAATACGTTGATCATTTTATTGATCAATTGCTGGCTCCTTTCAATCAAAGCTCTAGTTTAACTGAAGCCTCTTCATCCTCTCGCCCCTTCAACAAAGCTTTGACTGTATAGTAACATGTGTGACTGTAATAGTTGGCTCAGTCTTCTTTCTACTGTCTCTGTCCCATCATTTGGTATCAATTTTACTTCCCCTTCATTATAGTTTTTTTATAACCACCCTTTTTGAAAGTCATATAGTCATGCAATACAATATAGTGAGGAGGAGGCATGTCAGATAGGTAGTTCCAAATTCCAGTGTAACTATAAGTTTTAAGTAGTGCCCTTTTCTGACACACAGGCTGCTGCTTTCTGTAGGTCATTAGGTGTTGTGGGTTCTTTAATATAAAATAATGCTTAAATTTTTATAAAGTCTTAGTATTCACATCCTCCTGGCCAGAAATAGTTAATTTTGTAGTTGGTTATTAACATATAAAAAGTGTTTTTGCCTGGAGAACACAGGAAGTTGGCAAAGGCTACTTTCCCATAGAAGACTGGGAAAATAAAACATCTTTCTCTCAGAAGACATCTTCTAGAGAAAAGTTTTTAAACCATTAAATGGCTTCAACTAAAGGTGTCGCCCACATCAAAGCTAGTGGGAGACTATAATGTATTACCCAGCTGTGTGTCTTCCACAGCACCTAAAGAAATCAGCACTCGAAAAATTCTTAGGGATATCCTAGAAAGAGATGATGAAGTTGACAAGGCCAAAACATCCAACAGAATGAATATGTCAGGTAGGGTAAGCAGTTAAGTAGAAGGGGAAGAAAGGGAATCAGCAATAGAAAAACAATGAGGTGACAGAAATCGATCAATATTCTTCAATTGTAACTTCTCAATGTAAATGATCTCAGTTCTATAATCAAAAGACAGAGATTGAAAAAATAAATTTAGAAATAAATCCAATGGTAGGCTGTATACAATGAACACATTTAACTAAGAAAGAAATTTATAGACTAAAAATCAAAGCATAAAAGATAATACTCCATGCAACAGAAACCTGAAGACAAGCAGAAATAGCTATCTTATTTTTAGAAAAAGTGGACTTCAAGCCTAAACTGATAAGAGGCAAAGAAGGTCACTATATATTGATGAAGGGAACAATTCATCAGAACAAAATAATAATTATAAATATATATGGACCAAACAACAGTGCAACCAACATTATTAAATGAACACTACTGGACATGAAAGAGCAAATAAACATCAATGCAATTACAGTGGGGCTCTAAAAAAGAGTAATTAAATTTAAAAAATCAACAAAAAATCAGAGTTAAACCACATCTCTGAACAAACAAACTTAATAGATATCTATTGCAATATCTACCACATATTCTTCTTAGCAATATATGAAACTTTCTCCAAAACAGATCATACACAGCCAGTAAAGCATGCTTAAGTAAATGCAAAAGAATAAAAATTATACCAGGCATATTACTAAATCATAGTGTAATGAAACTGACTCTGTGACAAAAGACACCCCAGAAATTATATAAATGCATGGAGACCGAACTCTTGAATAATCAATGTATCACAGAAGAAATAAGATGGTTCCTCGAATTAAAGGATAACACTAGTACAATAGTACCACAGGGGGTATCTCAGGAGAAATGAGGAAGGCAATGTCTCTGAGATGAAAGAAGTGAAGGGCGGCATGATTGACCTTGACTGCAATGAGCCTATGTTAGTCACTTTCCTACCCATGGAACAAAATACCTGACACTCACACTTAGGAAATGTTTATTTGGCTCAAGATTTAAGAGGGTTTAATCCATTGTAAGCTGCTTCCAAGTCATAAATGATATGGTTAGAAAGACCTGGTCAAAGAAAGCTGCGCACCCAAGGCAACCAGGAAGCAGAAAGAAAAGAGAACAACTGGAGACAAGAAAACACACTTCCAAATCATGCCCTCAATGACTCACCTCTTCCAACCAGGCCCCAGATCCTAACAACACATTCAGCTACGAACTCATCATTGAATTAATCCACTGATAAGTATAGCACTCCATGATCCAAATAACCTTCCAAAACCCTCACCTCTAAACATAAGACTTTTGAGGTACATTTTACATCTAAATCATAACATAGCCTAAGAAAAGTGAGCAAGTGATGTTTTGCCTGGGGTAGAGACCATACTAAGAAATACTGGTTGGAAGCAAGGTGCTTTTTGTGGGCTGCCTGACAGCTGTCATTTTTCTTTATAGGTTTTTTTTTCTTTTTTTTTGAGACAGGGTCTCGCTTTGTGGTGCAGGCTGGCCCTGAGCTCAGCCTCAAACTCACATCACAGCAATCCTCCTGCCTTTACCTCCCCAGTGCTGGGATTACAGGAGTGAGCCACCACGCCCAGACTGTGGTATGTGGTACTGGTTGCTGCTGGGAGTGAGTCTCCACGCCCAGTATGGTATGTGGTTACTGGGGATCGAACCCGAGCCTTTGCGCTTGCAAGACAGGCACTGGAACCACTGAGCTAACTCCCCGGCCCCAGTTGTCATTTTTCTTTATAGGCATCTGGGCTTAGTACTCATGATGCTGGAAGGTGGCAGGACAGGTTTATGTCTAACTCAACTTGCAAGTTTAACTGATGCTGAAAAGGGAAAGTGTGGTATGGGGATTAATCTGAAACTGGAGTTAACAACTCCAAAGTTTTGTAGTCTGTAATGAATACTGTAAGCATATATTTTTCCTAGTGCTGCCAAGAACATAACTTCCTAACTCTCAAGAACCTAGCTACCTATCTAATCTGTTACACTGCCAAGGAAATACTTTGATATTCACCTGCAGCACTCCCTATCTTTCCAGGGCTTGAACCTATTCTGGAATATAATATGCACATTTTTGACAAATCTTTAGTATCAAGCCATCAGGTACCTCACAGGGGCTTGGTGCTGGTGCTGAGGAGTGGCACAGGATCTTTAAATTTTCACCTCTGATGCAACATGTTGCTGCTTGGGCAGCAATATAAAATAGCTGACAAACAGGAGGGACACTAGTCCAGGATAATGTTGACCATGAGCCCAATCAAATTCCTCCGTGGCCAACACAGACATGAACTGATGCACATCCAAGTACTGGTCTCCCTTATCTGTTCCTCCTTGGAAGACCCTACCCTGAACTGATATATACTACAAATATGTGTCTCCCTTATCTAGTGAACATTATCTTAAATTGATGTATTCTTTATTCTTACCCTGAGTTTGAACTTGCTGTAATGAGTCAGTAATAATGTATAGCCATTCAACTGCTTACTCTGCTTCTGCACTCAGTTCCTGCTTGCAAAACTTTTGTGTGTTTTAAAAGAACAAAAGACAATTTCCCTAGTACTCTAAGGAATTATTTCAACCAGGCCCATCAGTGTAAATGAAGTTTCCTTTCTGCCTCCAAGTCCTGGATGTTTCCCATTTGCTGTTACAAGTGCCACATCATCTCCCAGATTGGCTGCCAGCAGGACCACAAACAGGAGAAATGTGCAAAAGGTGGAGACAGAAAATACCATTCCTCATGTTTACTCCATGCTAGTGAGATGCAGAGCAGTGTAAAGACAGGCAGTGGGGAAATGCAAAGACAAGCTACTAAACCTCTTAGACTTCAGTTTCCACTTCTGCAAAATAGGCATTGCCTAATTTTCATGGTTATCATGAAGATTAAGTATAATAATATGGTGACATACTTGCTTATCTAATACCTCCACAGCGAGGCTATATTTGCTGTGTTTGTACTGTGTATCTCATGAACATTCTTAGAGAAAAAGGAACTAAGCTTTAATTCTTCATCCAAGAACAGATTGATCCTAGGTGACAACATTATCTTATAATATGAATTCCTAGGAATGTTTACCGGGAAGACAAGAGTTTGAAAGCAAGATGCTCCACTTCTTGCTTTGAATCCAAAGGAGTTCAGCATTTCCCACTCACAGCAGAGACCCTGTAGACTGGGTTTCCCAGAGAAACCAGCTTTCTCTGCAGGGGAACTGCCTGTCTTTGAAGCTAAAAGTGACACACAGCCCCAGATTCTCCAGATTTGCTCTGGAAAAAGGCCAGCAACCAGTTCTTCCATCTCCCTACAAACCTCCTCTCATTTCACTGTTGTCCCCACGTCCCCTCTCAGCATCTCTTTTCAGAGGGGCCCAGTCCCTCAGCAAGCAACCTATCTGACCAGGCAGGCAGAGGGTAGAACAAGGAACAAAAGTGGTATCACTCAAACATTGTGACAATCCTGATGCACCCACTCAAGTACACACTGTGGGCCTTGATTCTGTGTGAAGCTTTGAGCCAAAAATGAATCTCATCCAGACAAGAAAATATGCCCAGAACAGTAATTGTTACATCCTCACACACATAACCCACTAGTCCACCAAATTTTGGGCAACACACTAGGCCTAGCAAGCAGTATATATTCCATTCCTGGCCTCCTTTCCTGTCTCCCCTGACTTTTGCTGCCCTGAGCTAGATGCAAGGTCACTCTAAAAGTCTGCAGAAGTGGTTCAAGGGCCCTAAAGACTTCCTTTTTAATGGTCCTCTGGTTCTCTTACTCCTGCTAAAACCTATATCCAATTTAATTCAACAAACATTTATTGAACATATATTACATATCAGGCCCATGCTTAAAGCCTGGAAAAGTAACAAGGCACTCTCCATCTAGACAGCAAAGACCTACAAAACTTTCTGGAGCAGTGGAGTGTTCCGTGTTCTATACCAGTACCATCCAACACAGTAACCACAAATCACACACAGTACTTAGCATGTAGCACTTAAAATGTGACTTGTGCAACAGAGGAACTGAAATATGTATTTTGTTTTCATTAATTTTAATTTAAATGTTAGAAGTGGCCAGTGAATGCTGTGTTGGATGGCACAGGGTAAGAAGGAAGCAGACATGTGCAGAAGAGCCCTTAGTCTACCTTCTAGTCAAGAGTCCAGCAACAGACAACTGAACACCACTTACTGAGAAAGCAGAACATCATAAGACAAGTTAGTTTACACCTGGGGATTAGGAAAGGCTTCCTAGACATGGTAGTCTTGGAGAAGAGCACAAAAATCTAGGAGGCAAATCTAAGTAGGAAAGGGATTTCCAGGGAGACATAGCTCTGGACAAAGATGCAAAAGCTTCCAAATACAGTATATACTAAGGGAACAATTAAAGTGGGGGGGGGATATCAGTTGCTTGGGACAAAAGAGTTGACATGGGACATGAGGCTAGGCAGGTAAGCTAAAGAGGGCTTGACTGGAAGCCATTCACTTGGAGTGTCCTATGCCTCTGAGAAATGCAATGGTCAGTGTGAGTTTTTAAAGCACACATCTGTGTCTAAGACACAAATGATAAGGGAATCTAAGAAGCCCTGGGAGTCAGGTGTCATGGACAACACAGAGGGAAGACAGCACTGAGTCACAATGGGAATAAGAGTAGAAGTGGGCAGTAGGGTAAGCATGTCACATCTAGAATTTCCTACCCAGTCCTGCACCCCTAACACTCAACTCAGACAATAAATGGGGGCCCAAACATGTAGCAAGTGTCCTGTAAATGTCTGCAGGAGGGATGGAGTAAACTAAGCAATCACTTGTACTTAGATACTGGTTAGAATTTAGTCATGGTGATAAAACAGGGATAATGCTTTCCTTCCTCACATACCAGAGAACTCTAGGGTATCCACTAAAATAGACATGGGACATGGGGCAGGGGCAGAAAATAGCACTAATTATGCCCCCTAGCAGTGCCCACCCAGTGTGACATCGAGATGCAATCAGCATCTCTTGAGGTTCTTGACAGAGAAGAGAGTCCTTAATCAAAATCAGGAAGTTAAGCTGGCTGACAGGGCAAAGCACTTTGTTTAAGCTGTGCTGACTTGGTACAACCTCAGGATAGAGAAGCCCAACTGTATGGAAGAGCTGCTGAATAGCAAGACTTAAGTGTGAACTCCTGAGAATGACAGAGAAATTGACCACAGGAATGGTGAAATCAAGAAGGAGAATCAGAAAAAATGAGATGGCAGCAAGGACAGAGCTCGAATAGTAGCTTTTCTCTTCCCTCACAACCTGCTACCCACCCAAGTCCTAGTGACAGATTTCTACTCACCAGGATGACATCCTACCTTGGGTCTCTCTGTTCAGCCAAAGTTCACCATCACAGGCTCTGATCTCTGACTGATAACTGAGATTCAGCCTAACCAATTGATCCTCAAGTATTTCTCAGACAGGCTGACACCTTTCACCAGTGAATTGGGCCAAACTGCCCATCCTCCTCCCTGCCCAAATTCATATATTGAACTCCTCCTACCCTTCATACCACAAAATATGATTCTATTTGTAAATGGGAGTCTTTAAAGAGATAATTAAATGAAGTTATTAAAACAGGATTTAATCCAATAAGACCAGTGCTATTATATTACAACAGAAATCAGAGACACACAGAGGGAAGACCCTGTGAAACATAGGGAGAAGATGACCATCAACAAGCCAGGGAGAGGAGGGCCATGACAAATCAAACTTGTCAACACCTTCATCTTGGACTTCTACCCTCTAGAATTGTAAGAAAATAAATCTATGTTTCTTAAACTGGACAGCGTGCAGTACTTTATTATGGCAGCCTGAGCAAAGCAGTGCACCTGGTTATTTTCCATGGGGTCTGAGCCTTAGAGACAAGGCTTCTAACCTCTTTTCCTTATGCCAAACAGCAGCCCCTCCCCTTCAAGCAGAACATCCCTTGCCTATCCCTGCAGGACCCCTCCTACACACATCTACTTGCTTCAGTTCAAGAATGATAAAAAGATTTTTGATCCTTTCAGACTGTGGGTTCCTGCTTTATTTTTTAAAATATATTCTGTGACAAGAGTAAAAAAAAGTAGTATTTGTCCCTTGAATATGATTCCTTCTTAAATATATTTCCAGGTTTCAGTTCTCTTCAACACAACCGTGGTGGATTTAATTCTACTGGAACATCCCCAGAGCAGCCTGCATATTTTTCCCTTAAATAAGATAAGAGATTCAGCCAAATGCACCACCTTTCCTAGTCTCCTGGCCCCTTGCCTCAATCTTCTGCCACACATTTTTATGCAAATACACATGCCCACAGACATGCGTGTATTTCAGTGTTCTGCCTACTCCATGGTTCTGTCCAGGACACCTTCCACCTCCTCCAGCACAAACAGTCCAACAGTTCAATATCTTCAGAACTCATTTCTCATCTAATAAGATTTCTGTTTCTACAGAAATTATACTTGAAAGCTCTTTAAAAGAAGATAAGAATTCTTCCAGGAAAATGCCTCAGTTACAAGCCTGGGTTTCCCTGAAAACCCTTGCCTGAATCGGGTTCTTAGAAAACTGAGTTTGATGAGCAAGTAGAGTTGAATAATCAGTGTCAGCATTCAAGAAGTTGGTTCCAAGAACTCCAATGTTTTGGCATCAGGCACACAAAGTCCCAGGAGGACAGACTGCATCTTCTGCCCTTCTTCCAGCTCTTCTGACATTACACAGTCTTAGTGGAGGAGATGAAGTCTTTTCCACCAGCTCTGACTCAGAAAGTCTAAGTTGAAGAAGTCACTACCTGACCTATAGTTCTGTGCTCCTTTCCTCCCAAATCAGGAACATTCCCTACTAGGGGCTCTTTTCCTTCCTGGGAGGGGTCTAAGCCTTGTGTTTTCCCTGTATTTCCTCCCCAAGACTGGCAAAATTAGTGGGAATCAGCAGTGGAGTTCACCAACTGGACCCTAACCCAAGAATATGAACTTTGTGAGCAAATATACTTACTCTTCAGCTGACAGATGATCCAAACTGTCTAGGGAGTTCTGTGGGGAAAAAAACACTTCTCCTACCTACTTCCCACTGCCAAACTAGCACCTGCAAGGTCAGCAGTTAAAATAGCCCCAGTATTCCAGTAATTGGAAACATGTTGACATCTGCTTGAAGCAAAACTGAAGGGAGGAAGAAAACTGGTGAGCAGAAAATGGAAGAAAAATATTCTTAACCTCAGGAAAACACATCATATTTCTTAACTGCTCAAAGTTATCACATGGGCTTTAACTGGAGTGAGTGTCAGGAAGAGATGGGCCTCTCCGAACCTTGGTCTCCACTTCCCTAATGGACATAACAATGGTACTTAGGCAAGAGATAGCTAAAGAAAAGCCTGAAGAAAGAAGGGAACTTCTGCTCACCTTTGAGTCTGCTTTTGGGGCTAGACCTGTTACATAAGGTGACCAAGGAAATACCTAGGGAAAATAAAAGGATACCTTGGAGTCTGGGATTAGATTCACCTTCAGAGTTAAACATTAGCCCAGGACCAAATTTCCCAGGTCTACCTACAATGGGAAAAGATAACTAGACAATTTAATTTATATACAATAAGACCCTAGATATGCACCCCGTAGTTTTCTGCAACCTATGGCTGACCCAAATCCTGGTTATAGTGTCACTGACTCTGCAGATCTGAGCCCCTTTGGGCTTTGGATGCCATGGCACAACACCTATAAAAGGTCAAAAACTCTAATGCCTGATGGAGGGGGCTGAATCAAGTCACTCACTGGCCAGAGTCATATCTCACACCAAATCCTCAATCCCACTTCAAACCTTAAGGTTTAAAGTTCTCAACACCAAGCCCCTCAGTGGGTGAATTCTCCTCAATGGCTCATGTCCACCTCATGGACTGTATTTTGTATTTTTCTCTTCATCACTGATCCTGTTGCTACTTTGGGGTTTCCTGCTCAATTCTTTGTTTAGAACATTAAAAATCTGAACAAAACCTCTAATCCAATAATAGCACTTCTCTCTTGGGTAGTTAGTACACCCTGATACCTATATAAGCCAGTTTATAGGACTCATTTAGTAAATGTATTACTGAAGAAAGGCAGGAAAAGGAGAAGGAGGAAACTATCAATTGTGAGATTCAAGAGCAAGGATGTATCAGGGAGTTAGAAGGTCTAATAAAGCCAAGACTGCCAAGAACAACAGAAAAATAAAATCAAATGATAAAATTCAAGGAGTAAATAATTGCCAAATTTTGAAGCTGACAGTCCCTCTTATTTACAGGAGGCTGGAGATTTATAGGAGGCTGGAGATTTATAGGCACCTGGAGAAGCATATCTGTTATTTTGGATAAGCTAGATAAGCTGGACTGAGCTGGATGTCTATGGGACTACTGGAGGTGTCCAGGAGAGCGTCCTTCATTCCTGAGTTACCACTGCCATGGAGCACAGGACAGTATCTATTAAGCTGGTTTCATGAAAATTTGTACCAGAGCTCGTTCTTTTCTGATGACCACTTTGAGCAGCAAGTATTTCCAAGTATTTCTTTCTTGCTCCTCTATTTTGATTTCTAACGACATCATTATTATTTTGTGTCCACAAACTCAATCCAAACCACTTTTTAAAAATCCAACTGTTACAGAATACTCAAACTCACACCATCAACAATTTGGATCTACATTTATTAGAAGCTGATCAGAGCCCTCAATAAACTGGACAAGGGTATGGCAGCAGGATTAAAACAAGACAAGACGTTAATGCACAAGTAGAAGGGCAGGACAGTAAAGCTTTCATTAGGCTAACACACCATGTCTTGGAGCTTGCTGCTATTTACTGAACATACATCTTCTTGAAGAGGTAAGGGGCAGTGGAGGGAACAGTAAAAAGGGCAGCACTGATAGGAGCAGGGCAGGCAGGGCCCTGCCAACAAGGGAATGAAATATTTTAGCAAATATAGCTCATAGATTAATGAGAAATTTATTTCTTCCCATGGATTAATTTTTGATTCTATAGGAATTTTCTGTACAAGTCTTTCTGCCCTTAACTGCACTACTGTCTTGCCATCCAAGATGGCACAACGTTATAGATTGCGGAGACCTCTGCTATAACCAGTGGTGTGAGAAGTCATCCTTTTACCACACATCAATTACTGGCTCTTCAGACAAGCCATTGTGGGCTAACAAGCAAACTTAGACTTTTAATATGAAAAGCCAATTTATGAATTTGTAACTCAAGGTGTTCTACATCATAATTTTCAATAAGCAACTAAACTTTGCCATATTCTTTTTCTAGCACATTTAGATCTTTCTTAGGAACCAACTTTGCACTCTCCAGACACTCCTGAAGTGAACATTTATTTAGAAACTTGTAGGAAAATTTCTCTAATATACATCCTTAAAAGCAGGAATGCTGGTTTATATATGTTTGTGTATACACATACAAACACACACACACACACACACACACACACACACACACACACACAGAACACAGACTTAAAGGACACTGACATAGGGCCAGAGATTTAGCTCAGTGGTTCCAGTGCCTGTCTTGCAAGCACAAGGACCCAGGTTCAATCCCTGGTAACCACATACAATACTGGGCATGGAGACTCATGCTCAGCGGCAACCAGTACCACAACCAGTGCTGGGCGTGGTGGTTCACGCCTGTAATCCCAGCACTCGGGAGGCAGAGGCAGGAGGATTGTTATGATGTGAGTTTGAGGCTGAACTCAGGGCCAGCTTGAACTACAAAGCAAAACCCTGTCTCAAAAAATCTTAAAAAAAAAAAGGACACTGACATAAACTACAACATAGATGAACCTTGAAGACATTATGTTAAGTAAAAGAACCCAGTCACAGGCCTGGGATTTAGCTCAGCAGTTCCAGCATCTACCTGGCAAACACAAGGTCCTCAGTTCAATCCCTGGCAGACACAAGGTCCTCAATTCAATCCCGGTAGCCACAGACCATAATGCCAAGCATGGTGGTTTATACCTGTAATCCCAGCACTCAGGAGGCAAAGGCAGGAGGATTGCTGTGAGTGCAAGGCTGGCCTGGGGTACATAGTGAGTTCAGGGGCAGGCTGAACTACAAAAACGAGACCTTGTGTCAAAAAAAAGAACCTAATCATCATCACAGCACAAATACCACGATTCCACTTATATGAGCTAGCTAGATAGCTAGTTAGAGTAGTCAAATTTTAAAGACATAAAGTAAAATGGTAGTTTCCAGGGACTGAAAGGAGGAATAGACAGCTGCTATCTATGATCATTGATCCTGATAGGTCACCTTTTTTGGATTAAGAAATGTCTAGCAGATTGGTAGAGCCACTCGGGTTTGTCTGGGTGAGTCGTGGATTAAGTGCCATATGTGATACTTACTGGTGCTATTCTTCTGTTCTGTTCATCAGCTGCAATGAACTAAGCAGCTTTGTCCCACCATGCCTTTTCTCCTATGGTGTTCCAGCTTTGGAGCCATGTGTCTCTGTACTCAAACTCCTGGAACCATGAAATGCACTAAAACCTTAAACCACGACCTAAATTAAATTCTTTCCTCCCGTAAATTGTGAGTGAAAGGTACTGTGTCTCAGCCATAAGAAAGCTGACACAGTGTTCAATGAGTAGAATTTCAGTTAAAGAAGACAGAAATGTTCTGGATGTTGAGTTTGCAACAATGTGAACATACTTTACACAACTGAACTACTACCTAAATGTAATTAGGATGGAAAATTGTACATTATCTGTATTTTATTCCAGTTAATATTTTAGCTTAGTGAACCCACTTTTAATTTTAATAGATACTTTTGAAGTGCTCTCCTACACTGTGCACTAATACTTTGTTCCGAATTACAACTTGTGGAAGGGTCTTCCTCCCACCACCTCTCTAACATGACCATTTTCAATCATGATTTGGTAATGGTGAATGAAAACATAAAGAGGACAGAAACTGATATATTGTACTTAAAGTGTAATGAAAGAATGTCTTGGCCCCATCATGTACTCTGGAGAATGTCAGCTTCATCCAGATACTGCAGAGTGGCTACAAGTAAATTTGGGTTGCAGTTTTACAGGGTAGGTATAGATCACTGTGGATGCCTTCAAAAACTCCAAAGTTATTCTAGTGTTCTCCTCCATCCCACTCTTAACCTTAAAAATGATGACTCTCAAAATCTCAGACTGGCCTACATATTTCTTGAAACAGCTGTCCTACAGAATCACTCAAGCTTGTGTTAAAAATAGTCTGTCTCTGAAAGAAAGTTAAATTCATGGGAATGAAGCCCTCTTTGAAATGTTTCTATCTCCACAAAGGATACACAAAACATTGTCCCCAGAATTTTTCATTGCTCATAACCACTCCTCCCTACCCTAAATACAAATTCCTACTTGAAATCGTTTCATACTGTTTATGGAAGAGAGATGGGGGGAGGATACAATTACAAACAAGCTATACGCTATGTCATTATTCCCATTTAAAAATTTCCTCAGAGATTTCAAATAAAGTGTCTGAATTCACACCAAATAAGAAAGGTAATTTTTAATTTTAGATGTCTCTTCAAAGTAATAGTAAGCTGTTTGCTTATTCTAACCATTCTCCCAAAAGGATCACTCAGATAATCAGGTTGTGATGTCAATGAAAAGAGCGAGATGAATGCATCTCTTAAGAACAAGGAATTCAAAGGCCCAGGATCTATCTAGCTCAAGCGGTACCGCACTACCTTGGAAGCCCAAGGGCCCAAATTTGATTCTTAGTACCACAAAAAGAAACTCTGATCAGGGTTAGATTTCTGCACTCCAAGGAGATAAGTTTCTAAACAGCGACTCACCTTAAAAACACACATTTTTCCTATGTAGTAGGTAGGAGAGTGAGTATCAACTGTCTAATATTGTTGGCAGTCCTGGTTTCTCCATTGCAGTCAAGAATTAAAGTCTATCAGGCTAAACAAAGAGGTCTGCAATGAACTCTTAACCTCTGTGTGGTTTCGGGGCTTACTGGGTAGGGAGAAGTCTCATGCCACCAACTTGGCTTTCTGTTCAGAATCTGTGAAGCAAATTTAGAGGGCAAACATCAGGAAGAGGGGCCAGGGATTTAGCTCAGTGGTTCCAGCATCTGTCTTGCAAGTGGAAGGGCTCAGGTTCGATCCCTGATAACTACATACAATACTGGATGTAGAGACTCATGCCCAGCAGCAATCAGCACCACATACTACAGTACTGGGTGTGGTGGCTCATGCCTGTAATCCCAACACTCGGGAGGCAGAGGATTACTGTGATGTGAGTTTGAGGCTGAGCTCAGGGCCAGCCTGAACTACAAAGCGAGACCCTGTCTCAAAAAAAAAGAAAAAAAAACCCATCAGGTAGAGTCAGTATTAACTGCCTAGGAAAGATATTTGTGGAAGAAAGGATAGCAGTTACTTCTTGCTGCAATGATTTATTCATCTTCTGAGTTATGAATATGAGAATGATACCAGAGACAGACACATATTATAATTATGTAATATTGTTCCCAAAACATCTTGAATGCATTCCAGACTGAGATCAGCCTGCTGAGGCAACCTACTTGTGTGTGTGTGTGTCCATGTGTGATATGTGTGTGTATGTGTGTGTGAGAGAGAGAGAGTTTTTGAGGCCATGTTAAACTGCAGTATAACAAGGTCATCTGCCACAGTACTTGAGACCAGTGGAGTTCCTGATAAGGATAGGATGGGAGCAGAGTACACATAATTTTTCCCAAAGACTCTTCCTTTGCTTCTACTTTTGTTATTTACCTTAGATCCATATAAAAATACTACATATCTTAGTAAAACAGAATGAGGGATGGCTTCAATAGAGGTGCAGCTCAAAAGCCATCCACTGCTCCATAAGTAACCCCTAATAAACTCATTTACTCACCAAGCTGAATTTGTCAGAGTCACTTTTTGGATGCTCAGTGCCTTCTCAATTCAGAGACATGCTTATTTACATCTCCCTAGGAAATTCACAGAACAGTCCTACAAAGACTGTAAAGAAAATGTACAAAGAGAAAAAGACTAAGAAGAATGACATGATATTGTGTTGTTAGCTATATTCTATGCCCCAAACCTACTAAGAGTACATAAACCAGGACTCTTCTGAATTACATTTAATAGCCAGAGGCTCCCTGCCTTAATAGTCCTGAACCTCTTCCAATCTGATGTCATGGATCAAAGGGAAGAAAAAGAGGGTAAAGGTAACTATTTGAGGACAGAAAGTAAAGAGAGAGAATGAGCTGGATGTTGGGTTACAAGTATCCACAGACACAAAAGGGAGGCATTTCATGGTGTAGGATAAAACAAAAGGTAGAAAGCAAAAGAGGTGGGACATCTCCATTTGTATTTTTTCCCTAGACATCACAAATGACAGGATCAGGCCGGTCCTGATGTGATAGCCAATAGTGTTGTTGGAAGCCTGTGGCCCATAGGAAACGGAATTTAGGAGCTGAGTGGAAAAAACCTTATGTCATCAGTCCGAAGGACTCAATCTTCGTGAAGGTTGCCCTGGCAACCAAGTCTCAGCAGTTGATGAGCTGCCAAAATGACAAACAACTGATTCCCAGGGCAGGAACTAGGATCCCTTCAGAGTGTTAGTGCCTTAACTACTAAAGTACTAGGACCCTTACCAGGGCAGGGAAAGAGGTGGATAAAGCCCTTTTCTTCCAATGACAGGTTACATAATACATAGGTCCCCACAGAGAGCTCTGCTGTGCCACCTCCTGCTCTCAGGTCTCAGGCAAACTCACTTTTTGTATATAAATTAGAAGTTCCTATATTGTGGAAAATAGTTGTGAGATTTAGATACATCAGATACAACAGGTTAACAGAAACTGACACACAGTAGGCCCTTCCTTGGGTTATCTATTGCTGATAACTCACCCAAAAACTTAGTTTATTAATTATTAAATTTCATGATTGGGGAATCAGAAGTGGGCATGTCTCAGCTGGTGGTCCTGCTTCATTTGGTATCAGCTGGGGCACTGATTTAGCTACATTCAGCTAGCAGCTGGGCTGAAACACCAAGAAGGCTTCACTCACATGAAATATCTTGGGCCTCTCTACCTACCTTCTGCACATGACTAATCCGGGTTTGGCACAGCTTGGTGGTTGTAAAGGATCTATCAGTGGGATTGCCCCAAAAGTTGCCAGACCTTTTAAAGGAAATACTTGAATTGACAGTCACTTGTACCACATCTACTAGGTAAAAGCAAGTCATAGGAGAAGAAGAAAGGCTTCATTCTAAATAAATAGAATAAAAGTCAACTCTGGATGAGTTCAGGGAGAAGGCAGACAACAGGGTGCATCAAGACCAACAGAGAACCACATTCGCACTCAATACACATAATGGGGAGGGAGAAAACTTCAGAGAAATGACTCAATTGTTCAACTATAGAGACTGGATCAGATGCCTCAGGTCTCCCAGCACTGCCAGGTTCATCTTGGAAAAAGAAAAGTCAGTCATTATCTCGGATAATGGAAGCCATGTAGATGAAAGAAGAAAGGCCTTTTTCATTTTATCCACACCATGTAAGTCTCCTAGTATATGAGTCCCTAAGGAAGCAGAGGGTTCCTCCGCAATGACTTAGATTATATTTTCACTACAGAGGGAGTAGAGTTTAGTGTAATATTTGACTTAGCCTTTTAAAAATATGGGAAATGGGAAAAAAACAAGAACCAAGATATATCACGTACAGGTACAATGATGAATAGGATCCTAATGTATGCCTGAAATATACCAATGAACTTATGATAAAATACATATACATACATATATACATACATATATATATATACATATATACATATATATATATATATATATATATATATATATATATATATATATATATATATGTCTTCACTACTGACACTCATACACAGTGGTACCTTGGTTCCCAAACTCAATCCTCTCCACGATTCTCATCACAAACCAAACTAGATGACAACCAAGTCAAATTTTCCTTAAGGTCAACACTGAACCTAACAACTGAATTTGATTTTATTCTTGTCCAATTTGGTTAGCAACCAGAACTGTGGCAAAAAGCAGGTTCATGAACTAAGATATTTCTGTATATATCATACTGCTGTTAGATCATTAGACACCAAGATTATTAAAGCAATACTGGAACTAGTTAAAATTACAGGAAATGCATATGTAATGTCATTTATATTTAACAAAATTAAATCCTCATGAAATGCTTCCTATAGTAAGATTTATAAATTGTTTTACTGCAATTTTAAGACTAGATGATTACACCCTTATCATTTTTCTAAGCCATGGAACTAACCTCTTTGTTCAGCCTTGAAGACTCTGTGAGCTTCAGCAGATGGAGTACAAGCCCTGTTCACCTGATGGCTTCATCTCTCTCACTTTTCACCATCCATGTGCCCTGGGAACCCAGGACTCAGTCCCTTGGAGAGGTCCTGTAGAGCCTATTCTGTAGCAGTAAAGAAATTGATAGATGATGAACTCTGGTCATGAGCAGTACACTCTGGTGACCTATAAAGATTTTTTTTTTTTTTTTTTGAGAGAGGGTCTCACTTTGTGGTTCAGGCTGGCCCTGAGCTCAGCCTCAAACTCACATCACAGCAATCCTCCTGCCTCTGCCTCCCAAGTGCTGGGATTACAGGTGTGAGCCACCACACCCAGCACTGTGGCATGTGGTACTGGTTCCTGCTGGGCATGAGACTCCACACCCAATATTGTATGTGGTTAACCAAGGAATTGAATCCGGGTCCTTGCGCTTGCAATACAGGCACTGGAACCACTGAGCCAAATCCCCAGCCCTCCTACAAGGATTATTATTTCCTCTTGCATATTACCTGAGAACAAGTGTAACGTATTAAATTACAGAATTCAATGAGTGTTCTTGCAGTGACTGGTGTAGGGTGCTCCATAAATTTGGGACTCATTTTGAACTGAAAGTTTCTTTTTAAAAATTGAGTTTATTGGTACATTTTACATATGCATGATCACATACAACATTAAAAATTTGTACTTGTATATTACATATCTTCTCATTTTTCCCTTTACCCTCCCAACCCTACTACTCCTACCCCTTATATATGTAACTATTATTTCCATTTTCTTTTACTATCAAATTTTCTTTCCCTTATTTTCCCCTAAACCCTTTGAATATGTTCTTCCTATTTTATAGTATCTATCATACATGCTGGACCTCATTTACACTTTTAGTTTCTCTCATACTAGAGAAATAATGGTGGTATTTACACACCCGTGTGTCTTCATTTCACTTATGAGTTTATCCTAAAGGTACATCCATTTGATTGTAAACGACTCAAATCTATCATTCTTTATGGCACAGTAATAATCCATTTTATTTAAAAACCCATATTCTCCCCTTGATGGGCATTTGGGCTATGTCCAAGATTTAGCTATTACAAACTTGAGCTGCTATAAACACAGTGCACATATGTCACTATGGTATGATTCTCTTAAATCTTTCATGTATATACCTCAGGGAAATAGGAGGGTCAAATGAGACCTCTAATCTTAGTTCTTTGAGGAATCTTCACACTGATTTCTACAGTGCTTGCACCACTCTACATTCCCACCAACAGTGGAGAAGGATTCTTTTCTCCCCACAGTCCTGCCAGCATTTCTTGTTGATTTTTTGATAGCAGCCATTCTTTCTGGAATGAGATGGAATCTCAGTGTTATTTTCATCTGCATCTCTTCAATAACCAGCA
>PVIR01026483.1:0-23860 GCA_004026965.1 Petromus typicus | reverse complement strand
ATTTATATGTCAGGGAGATTTGGAGAAAAGTTCTGAGCCCAACTCTCCTGAGATAGCAATGGTCGAGGAGAGAATAAAGTTAAAAGAGAGCTGAAATGTTCCATTCGGTCTGCAAGGTTCTGTCCTCCCCTGTGGAATCTGGTTGCTTTCCAACAAACTCTGAAGTCAGAGGCCTCCTGAGAAATGAGCTAATGAGCCCTCTTCCTTTAAACTGTGTTGGCACTTCTCAGGTGCACCAAACTGCCTCACACATCCCAGCAGGTAAGTGGATCTGTATGCGAAGCACAGAGACTTTGTCGGGTGAGCAGGGTCCTGGGCAGCCAGCCAGTGAGGTCTCTGAGTGAGGAGTCAGTGGACTGAGATGAACAGTCCAGCTCCAGCCTTCGCACAGCTCGGAGGAGGGGACACTCTGCAGTGCCACGGGAAATCCTCTTCTTAGTGCACTTAGTGGTCTTATTGTATGATGCATAACAGTAGTAGATTTTGCAGATGAAATACTCAGTATGCATTATTTATTTATATACCCTTATGAAGAGAAATTTCACTATGACTCTTCATAAAATATTCTGCTATTCTTCTATTATCTTTATAATGCAGAGAGTACTGCTATTGAGTAAATAACCCCTGTAGTTCAGTTTAGCATATATAAATTATTTGATGTTTCATGATGCTCTGTGTTGAAATCATTTGTATATCCAGAGAGCTTGGCCTCAATGTGTAAACAAGGTGTTGGCATTTGTCATACAGGCTTTTCCTTGACCACCACTTATTTTGTAAATTTCAACTCAATGTTATAAGCTTCTTACCTTATGTTCTACCTGTTAGGAACTCTCTGTTCAGTGCATTCAGAAATGTGGGTGGTAGCAACATTAAACAAATTAAATCAGTGGGACAATTCCCCATCTTTACAAAGAATGAGATCTTCCTGAAATCGGTGAAGAGACTGTTCGTCTTTCTCCATGATTTCCTGGGTATCTTCATATTCAGAATAGTTTTTAAGCTTTCATTGTTAGTGGTCTTCAAAATTTATAAGAGAAGAAATTTTAAAACAAAATTCTTTCAGCTGCCCTAATCTCCATAAGTGTGTGTCAGATCACCCTTTCCAACACTGATTATTAAAGCACTTATCATCAACAGATGAACATAAACTAAACTACTTTTTTCCTTAATCAATACAAAAGGATCTGATTTTAAGGAAAAGTGGAAAATGGCTCATTAGAGCACAGAGGGTCCCTTGTTTTATTGTGAGGTGGGACAGACAACACCGTGGATTCATGACCTCTCTGATTCTGAAGGCTGCTTAGGATTTGTGAAAACTGCCTCTATGACTTTCCTGTGTCTGTGCTGGAACAGTGATAACATTCTCTTGATTTTTAAAAAAAGCCAATGTAAACTACTTGATTGTGTAAATACCCACTAATAAGAAAGCACCCTGAACTGTACCTTACAATTTTTAAATTTTCACAAACAGGTAATTTACACCCTTTGTTTGTTGGGGGGATATATTTTGTACTCAGAAAGTCTGGACTGTTCTCTTTCCTGGAAACATACATTCAAGAAATGCCGTGGACTTGGAAGTGACCATAGAAGGTGATGACCTTGCCTTCCTCAAATGCCCATTGTTTCTCTCCTATTCCTGTTGCAGTTGGTCAGCTGCCATTTTCTTAATGGTGGAGTGTTTTTTACAAAGACACCCACAGGCCTACCCTGCTGCTCTGAGCATGCAGTTTTCTTTTTTTGTCTTCATTGACAGCTAAGAAGATTGGACACAACGATGTGAAGTTCAAACATAGGGTAAAATAATAAAAAGCTTAGGTGTTGCTTGTCTTTCACATATGTTACCCTGGTAGGTGATGGGTATAAATCATTTCATCCCTGAGCAATGCAGAGCATGCTCATATCACAGCTGAGACCCGAGATATGTCCTTCCTGCTTTCCATTATACACTCTATAGTCAGTCTACCCACAAGGCAAGAGGCGATGAGACTTGAACAGAGACCTGCCAAGGCGTCTTCTCCTCCAACTGATTGTATATCTCCCAGAAATAGTTCAAGTGTGCAGATGAGCTTTCTTAACTAGTTGTTCTCTAGTAGTTTATGCTAACGTGTATGAGAGGAGTGTCCAAGATCTAGGAAACTGCAGAAATATCATCATATTTCCAGGGGAATCCTTTATAGATAATGTATTAATGATTTGTATTACATATCTCCTGAGGGAAATTTTATGAGAATTGTCTAGGCTGAATGCCAAACAGAATGCACAAGTTCCCCTTCGACATTTTTCCTTCTATATATGTTTAGTTTATCACTATGCTACCCAAGGGACTGTTTCTCCCTCTTTCCTGGTCTGGCTTTCTGAGTGTAAAGTACTTCAGGCATTTCTCCTGTGTCCTTTTTCTTCGGTTCATTCATTGATTTGTTAAACCACCATCTCTCTGAGGGGAGCCTGTTTACTCCAATGAAGTTTCTGTCCTTGGTATGTTAGGCCTGCTACGTCCCTTCACAACATTGTCACTACCAAAAGCTGTGAAATAGAAAGAGTTCCTCTATCTCCCTGCTGACACCTACATTTCCATCCAGATCCTTAACCTTCTTAACTGTGCAGTGCTTTGCAGGTAAGAGCTGCATGAGACATGGCTGGGAGTGGACCTGCTAGAGGGTTAATTCTACCCTTACTTTATGACATGTGCACATTCCCCTGAATGTATGTCCTTACACAGGAAGTTGTTCTTAAAGAGATCTCTCTCATCCACTGTTTTAGCACTTATGTACAATACAGTACAAAGATATTTGATTTGTCACTTTCCTTGATTAGAACCCTAAAGGTAGATTACCAAAAAAAGATTTATTGGTTTCTGACAATGTCCCACTAATCCTAAAGCAACGTATATGCTATGCTCACCCGTGGCATCTGTACACATCTGCCATGCCTTAATTATTTTCTTTATAGGACTACATTTCCTACATAACCATGAAACAATGAACTCCTGTCCTGTTAGAAGATTTGAACATTTTCTTTGGACAATTTTACGTGTTTACAATTTTACTGTGTTGTAACATTTGAATATTTAAATTGTGTTTGAAAACTTATGTATGGTAACATTTGTAATATTTTAATATTAAGATTGAAATTCTTGAGGCAACATTAAATTACAGCCAAAATTTCAGAAAAGTACATAGAGATTTTTGTAATTTATATTTTCATTTGTTTCATACAAATGCTTTTGTGTATGTGTTGTTATGTATCTGATAACACTATTCATTTTAATATGATTTGTATTTATTTTGAAATATATGAAACAGGAGCACATTTGATATAAGTGTATGAAATATAGTACCTTTTACTGAGCTCTATATTACAACATCATGTGACTGGAAATCCCACAGATAGGTTTAAACTTTGGCTTTCCTGGGCATTTCAGATGACACTTTAATTTTATGTGTTTGTGAATGCTGATACAAGAAAAAATGAGGAAATGGATTAGACTCAAATCTAAAGGTGAGAAAAAGTATTAAAATATACTCTAAAATATGACAGTTTTATTAAAGAGGTATTACAGGAGCCAAGCACAGCCACCCATAATATGATAGATAAAAAGAAGAACAGCAGACCCAGGGCCATGAGAAATTCATGAGGGTGTCAATGAAGGTGACTGCCAAAGAGAGAATGACACATTGGAGTCAAGCCACATAATCTGGTGAATCACAGTGTTGGCTGATTTTATTTAAAGAGGTAATATGGTGACAACTGTTTGTGCTTTTCTTCTCAGATATCTATGATGTAATTCTTCCTGCATGAAGATGAACACAAACAGCAAAGTTTTCAGGTTTATTGACATACAGTACCTGTTTTTCTTGGAAGTCAACATTGGGATCATAGCCAACATGATCCTGCTTCTCTTTTACATCCTCACATTTCTTCTAGAGCACAGACCCAAGACCATCGACTTGACCGTTGGCCACTTGGCCTTTACTCACATTGTCATGCTGCTGACTGTAACTTTCATAGCAGTAGATATTTTCGGATTTCAGGATTTAGGGAATACCATTAAATGCAAATCTGTTATCTACTTATACAGGATAATGAGGGGTTTGTCCATCTGCACCACCTGCCTGCTGAGTGTCCTCCAAGCCATCACCCTCAGCCCCAGGAGCTCTTGTTTGGCAAAGTTCAAACAAAAGTCCCTGCACCAGAACTCATGCTGTTTCATCTTTTTGTGGGTTTTCAATATGCTCATCAGTGGACGGTTCTTAATCTCCACTATTGCCACCCCCAATGTGACATCTCATAACTTTATGTTTGTCACTCAGTCTTGCTCCCTTTGGCCCATTAGTTATGTACTTAAATATGTATCTTTCTCTTTGATGACTTTCCAGGAAATCTCTATTATAGGACTTATGGGGCTCTCGAGTGGGTACATGGTGATTCTTTTGTACAGGCACAAAAGGCAGTCTTGGCATCTTCACAGAACCAGCCTGTCTCCAAAAACTTCCCCAGAACAAAGGGCCACACGGACTATTTTGTTGCTCATGAGTGTCTTTATTATCATTTATGCTGTGGACTGTGTTATCACCTCCACATCTGGAGTGTTCTGGAAACATAACCACATTCACCATTGTGTCCAGATGCTGGTGGGCAATGGCTATGCCACAGTCAGCCCTCTGGTGCTAATCAGTAGTGAAAAGCGAATGATCAAGTGCTTAACAACCTTGCTTTGGAAAGACAGTTAATCTTAGTCTGTGAGTTATAGGTAATTTATATGCCAGTGAGTAAGTGCTTTAAATTACTGCTAGGTCATTGACAGGAATAGAATTATGCTTTTCCTTTTAAACATATTTACCTTAATATATGTGGCTGAGAAGTATGTAGCAGATAATTGAACAGTACAACTTAAGGAATACAGATATTAGTCTTATACATGTAGAGCAAGAACTATAAGGGGAACTGAGGAAGGAGCAAAGAAGAAAAAGAAAAAATTTGATGGTAAAAAGGAAAACATAGAAACAAGCTTATGCATATATGGGACGGAGGTTGAAGGGGAGAGCAAAGGAATAAAAAAATAAGAATCAAAATACATCATGTACAGGTACAAATTCTCAATGATGAATGTGATCATAATATATACCTAAAGTATACCAATAAACTTAATGAATACAAGTAAAAATAAAATAAATAATAGGTGTAATGCCTCTACGTGACTAGAGAATATAAGTAACTGTGAAATGATTGTTACTTTTGGCTTTATATGTGTGTTTATGTGGAAAATGTCCACACATTCTGTGAAATAAGATTATTACAGTCTTTAAATTACTATGATCTTTGGCCGGGGATTTAGCTCAGTGGTTCCTGCATCTTCCTTGCAAGTGCAAGGTCTGTAGTTCGATCCTCAGTAACCACATACCACAGTGCCAGACATGGTGGCTCATGCCTGTAATCCCAGCACTTGGGAGACAGAGGCAAGAGGATTATTCTGAGTCTGAGGCTTGCCTGGGCTACATAGTGAGTTCAAGGCCTGCCTGAACTGCAAAGCAAGATTCTGTCTCAAAAAAAAAAATTACTGTAGTCTTTATTCTCTACATACTACTTACTGAGCTGAAGTCAGTATATAAGCACAGAAGGTGATGAGATGTACTGTCTATTCCCTTGTTCAGTTTATATACCCTTATACAAAATCCACGTTATAGCTTGGGACCCAATGTTGAACTCAAGAGTGGGCTGAGGCTCTTCCTGGCCAGGCCAGCTATGTGAGGCTCAGCACATCTGGCTCTTGACGCAGAAATGCCTGAGGAAGCTGGTGTGGTAAGCAAGGCCAGTGACAAGTCCCGTTGCACTGAGAGCACTAGAAGACAGAACAAGGAATCAGGGAAACCACCTCTTCCATTAGACACTATCGCCACTGATGCCAAAAGTTGTGTTGCCATAGTCATCCGTACCAAGCCTGGCACCAAACAAAGCCCTGTAACAGATGTGGCCACTGAAGCTGTAAATGTTGTAATTGCACATGTGTGATGACTCTACGTGACTGTTGTAGGAAGAGACCAATGCTGCCTTTCTCAGTGTCTTTCAAAGGTTTCAGAATTCAGGAAGAGTGATGTGGTCTTAGATAAGGGTGGGAAATATCTCAAAAAAAAAGTGGTGAAACTTTCATTCTCTGAATTTGTGTGAGATTAATTGAATCATGGGGTGTTTATAACCTCTATGTATAAATTTTTGACTCATTGATTTTGTGAAATAGGGAAGAAAAGATTCAAGGGAGAAAGGGAACTAGAGAGGGGTGGAGAAGAAGAAAGAAGGAAAAGAAAAAATGAGAAAAACAGGAAAAATGAAAACAGGCTCTTGTAAATAAAGAGGGGTCGAGGACCTGAAGGGAGAGAAGGGAAATGGGAAAAACAAGAACCAAAATGTATTATGCACAGTACAAATTCTCAGTGATGAATGTGTACCTAAAATATACCAACATATTTAATGAGTAAAAACTAAATTTTCAATTAATCACCATAAAATTGTTCATAGCATTTCATCTGTGTCCATTATTATTTTATCCATAACTCTTCATATCTGGCAGTGTTGTTTGTTTATGTTTGGATCCATTTTTAGGGATGTATTAATTTTATTAATCTATGGCAAGAACCAAAATAATACATTGTTGATTGTCTTACCCTTTTCATTTTGTTGATAGCTCAATTTAATCTTTCTGCTGTTTATTTTTGCTCAGTTACATTTTCTTTTTTTCTGTCTTCATAAGCCAGAAGCAGAGTGTCTCTTAGCACACAGTGCTGTAACAAAGTTCCATGGACTGGTGGCTCAAAGAACAAGCAGTTTTCTTAGCTGTGGAAGCCAAAAGGCCAACAGGCAGGCATTCAGATATTTGCTGTCTGGTCAAGCCTGACTTCTGGCTGGTAGAAGGCTAGGTTCTTAGTGGCTTCACATGGCCCATGAACGTCACCATCCAAACAAGCAGCTATGCCAGATCTATTATACTCACTGTTTTCAGGGTGGCTCTTTTGCATCTAAGGACCAACATCTGAGGGACTCTTGCTCCTCAAGTTTTGTTTCATAGAAAACAATGTATAGCATACGTGAAAGATGATGACACTTCCACTCCTTATGTCGGTTATATATTTATGAGAGGTATTTTTCCATATTGGCTTAGTTTGAAGTATTTTCAACTTTATGATGACATGAATGCAATGCATATTCAGAAGGAACCACATCTTCAATTTGGACCTTTTTCCATACAAGTGATATGCAGCATAATACTCTGATAACGGGCAAACACAGTAAGCTCGCAATCCCAGCCAGCCACATGCTCAGCAGGTGAAACTCTGATGACCTGGGAAATACTCTGTTCATAAGCTATGAAGTCTATGACATCAGGTGCATTAAATGTATTTTTGATTTACACTATTTTCATCTTGATGATTTAAAAAATTTCTGTATATTTTCAGTTTTTCCATGTGAATATGGAATGTGGTAAATTTGAATATAACCTATATCAGCAAAAGTTCTTTGATGTCACTATAACTTTAAGGTGTTCGAAATTCCCTGACACTTAAACATTGGAAAATTACTACGTAAAGGATTAAAAAATGTATGCTTAACGTACCCACATCTCTCAGTGAAAGTGTATGCAAAACATAAAGCCTTTGTACCACATTCTTTTTGCCTTATTTTTATCAGCTGACATATATTTTAATTACACAGATTTTCTGTCACCAAAATGTATTGTTTTCTTCATGCTGGGCTTGACCTAATTTGAATTTAGTATCCAAATGAAAGAATTGTTGTCGCTTTATGATTGTGGCTCTTGTGATCCTTCAGACTATGTGTCAAGGGAATGTAGAGAAAAGTTGTGAGCGTGGCTTTCCTTGGGTGGCTGTGATTCAGCAGAGAATACTGTCAAATAAAATGAAGAGACACATGAAATATTCCATCCATGATTTCATACTTCTAATCTTCCCTCCTGAGATCTTGCTAACTTTATACTGGCAATAAAATTTGAACATGCCGAAAGATGAGCTAATGAGACCTTTTCCTTAAAACTGTACTGCTTCTTCTCAGTACATCAAACCTCTCCACACATCTCTTCAGGTAAGTCCCACTGTACATCAAGATGGTGATGGCAGTACGCTGCAGAGGAAGAAGGACAGTTGGCTGTCTGAGAGAGGGGTTTGGTGGCCCTAGATGGGCCATCTGACCAGTCTATGAACAGCAGAGAGGATGGTTCACTCCACAGTACAGTAAGAAGTTTTCTGGTTAGTATATTTCGTGCTTTAATTTAATGACTCATAAAAGTAATGGGCCTTTTTGCATAAAATACTAAGTTAATTTGAAGTATGAACTATTTTCTCTAAGTTAAATAACTTTGATTTATTCTGTAAATCAATTCTTAAGGTAGCTATTATCTTGTCACTTTGGACTAAAACTTTTAAATGTGTGTTTACATCCCTAATGAAATAAAAACTGTCACTATGGGTCTTCATGTGATGTCTTTTAAAACACTTTTATATGGCAACTAAAATGATTGAATAAGTGCTAGGGTTTGGTTTACTTTTAAAGTATTTCCAGTTATTTAATAAAGTTATTTGTTCAAAATATATGTATATTAAGAGAGTTTAACTTCATTTCTGTGAAGTAGGTGCTAGTGTTTTGCTTATAAAGACTTTTTTTTCTCCTTGTTAATTTCCTAAATTACAACTTAGTAGTGTCAGCACCTAAACTTTTGTCATGCATTTTAGGAAGTCATACATCAATGGATAATATAAATTGAGCTACAATAACATTAAAGATAAATAAAGCAAACAGATTGCCATAGAAATTTCCATTGCCTTCCTAGATTTAGAATGTGATTTTAAGAGTTTGATGAAGAAAAAGACTGTCCATTCATATTTTCTCTATGTATCTTCATTTTTACACAAAAACAAAAAAAAATTCCTATATTTATTGATAATGGACATGCCAGAATTTTTCATGAGGAGAAAATTTGGAACATAGTATTTTCAGCTGCCTTCATCACTACACCTGAGTGGTAGGTGCCTCTACTTCAACTGTGATTTTTTTTAAAAATATTTACTTTAAAACAGGTAAGTATAAACTAAAAGTTTGGTAATAAATTCCATATTATGATAGCTTTAATAAGGAGGTAATGTGGGGACACAGCAGGGAGACTATAATTCAAACATGACTGGGCAGTGATGGGCTGAGAAGAGAGCCAAGATGCATCCAGGAGGGGGTGAAGAGCTCTTCAAGTGAGTGAAAAGAATGCATTAATATGAATCTGTGTGTTTTGATGAATGCATAGTGTTTGTTGAGGATAATGAAATTGGAAACATTTGTGACAATGAATATTTGTGGTTTTCTTAGCTATCTACTGTCAGCTTCGCTCAACGTGAAGATGCATAAAAACAGATTTCGCAGTTTTATCAACTTTAAAAAGATGTTTTTCTTTGAAATCACCACTGGGATCCTAGCAAACCTGATCTTGTTTCTCTTCCACTTTTTTGTATTTCTTTTGGAGGACAAACTCAAACCCATTGACTCCCTCATTGGTCACTTGGCCCTTAGCCACGTAGTAATGCTCCTAGCCTTGGGTATCATGTTTATAGACATTTTCAGTTTCCAAAATTTCTGGAATGACTTGACGTGTAAATGTATCATCTATTTGTATAGGTTGATGCGGGGCCTCTCCATCTGTACCACCTGCCTGCTGAGTGTCCTCCAGGCCATTACCCTCAGCCCCAGGAGCTCCTGTTTGGCAAAGTTCAAACAGAAATCCCTGCATCACAGCCTGTGTTGCTTTCTCCTTTTATGGGTTGTGAATATGATCATCAGTAGTTTTTTCATAATCTCTACTATTGCCACCCCTAACATATCCTCAAGTGGTATTATGTTTGTTACTGAATCCTGCTCTCTCTGGCCCATTGACTACTTGCTCAAGTACACCTATTTCTCACTGATTACCTTCAGGGATGTGTTCTTTTTAGGGTTCATGGCACTCTCGAGTGGGTATATGGTCATTTTCTTGTGTAGGCATAAAAAGCAGTCCCAGCATCTTCACAGTACCAGCCTATCTCCAAGAGCATCTCCAGAACAAAGGGCCACCTGGATTATTCTGTCACTCACCAGTTTCTTTATGATCACATACTTTTTGGACTATGTTATTGTATCCACCTCTACAATATTTTGGAACCAAGACCCAATTCGTTATTTTGTCCAGGCATTCTTGTCCAATGTCTATGCTACAATCAGTCCTTTGGTGCTAATCAGTACTGAAAAACGAATGATCAAGTGCTTTGCATCCATGCGGTGGAGAACAGTAAGTGTTTAATTATACAGTAATGGTGATTACTTTGAAAATGAGCAAATGGTTTACTTTCTATTCTAATATATATAGATAGATATAGATATATAGATAATTTATATATGTGGAATTACATATATAGATACATATCCATATATGTATATACATATATATGTGTATATACATATATGGAATTATGCCTGTTCCATTAAACATATTTACTTTGGTATATGTGGTTGCAAGTATATAATGAATACCATGAAAGTATGATTCTCTGAGGGAACAAAGGTTTCTAATTCTCATTTTACTTGTAAGAACTAGAACTCTTACATGATTCCAAATTCATATGACAGGATAGGCCTCATCAGTTTTCTGGGAATAACTGAAGAGGCTAAAAACAAAAAAGAAGAAAGCATTATAAATGTACAGAAGGAGATTTTGGGAGATGTTATGATTAGAGTGTTACATGTGTTATGAGTCTAGTTATTTATCAGATTGTAAGTTTTCATACATACAATTTATTTTAATTTAGTCATATTTCAAGAATCATCTTGAACAAGAATTTGAAAAGAAGAATATGAAACTTGGTTAAAGAATGTGATGACTTTTCATATGCATTAAACAGGCTACTCTGAGGGTGCTATGAACTCTCTTGTTGCTTTTGCTGCCTTGTGCATGCCTATCTGCCTTGGAGTCAGCCAATTATGGACTGAGACCTCTCTGAACTCTAAGCCAAACAAACCACTTCCCTTTCAGCTTTGGATGTTGAGTGTTTTGTCTCAGCGATGAGAGAAACTTAACTAACACAGAAATTCAATGCTGGAGAAATGCACTTGTTGATGTAATATTACCTCACCTCAGGAGCTTCAGAACTGGCTTGTGGGAAGAAGAGTTAGAGTTAGAAAAGATTTGGAGATGTAAGCCATAGAAATAGAGCTGAAACACCTTAGTCTGTTCTATGTAGGGGATTCTAGTCAGAGTTCAGAAGACAATCAGGCCAATAAAAATCAGGCTCAAGAGGTTTATACAGAGAAAAAGGACTATGCTGGCTGCTGAACTCCAGATGATGTGTTTTATGGCTGGAAAAAAGTTTGTGCACATTTGTTTATCTCCAGAGACTGTGCCTGCAACTGAGATTTGGGGCAGTGGACTAATTCATGCTGCCAAAGAAATTTCAGGGCATTAAATATTGGTGCAATGACATGACTACAGTTGGGAGCTTTTAATCAGATCTATGTTGAAAATCAAGAGCAAAAGCCCAGAAGAATGACTTAAAATGTTTTGCTTTTGGCCAGAAAGGAAGTTTTGAGAAAGCTGTGGAGTGCCAAGATAGAGCAGAAAAGATCTACATAGCCAGAAAGGAACAGGAGAATAGAAAAGGTGGCCTGAGGACATCACAAGAAGCAGCAAGGCACTACCTTTAGCAGCCTCAAAATTGTAAAAGTGAAAGATTTTGCTTTCAGAAGCAAACTCCAATGTTCCGGAATGGCAGCAGCCTAGGAAAGTTGATCCAAAACTGCAGCAGCCTAGGGAATATGTTCCAAAATGGTGGCAGCCTGGGGAAGCTGTACCAAAATGGAGGCAGGCTAAGGAAGTTGTACCAAAATGGAGGCAGCCTAGAGAAGTTGGTCCAAAATTCTGGCAGCCTTGGGAAGTTTATCCAAAATGGAAACAGCCTGGAAATTTGTTTCAACATGGCAGCAACCTAGGGAAAGTTTTTCAAAATGTCAAGAGCCTAGGCAAGTTGTCCCAAAATAGTGACAACCTGAGGAATTTGTTCCCAAATGGCAGCAGTCTGGGCAAGTTGTACCAAAATGGCAACAGCCTAGGGAATTGGTTTCAAAATAGAGTCAGTCTAAGTAAATTTCTCCAAAATGGCGGCAGCCCAAGGAAGTTGCTCCAAAATGGCAGCAGCTTAAGGACAATTTTCCAAAATGGAGGCAGCCTAGGAAAGTTGTTCCAAAATGGTGCAGCGTACACAAATTTGTCAAGATTGTGACATCAGCCATGTGGTTCTGATTTTGGAGTATGTTGAATACAAGAGTTGTAGGGTCAAGAAGGCTTCCATCCAGACTTGAGAAGGAGTGAAAGGCCAGGCAGGGTGCCCCTGAGGTGGCAATTTGTTGAACTGTGAATGTGAAGCCAAAAATGCAGTAGAAATCCCAGAAGTTCAGAGAAGCCAGGAGTGTGGATCCTCTCAAAACTATTGTGAGGAAAAAGCAGAGCTAGACCAAGAGAGAAGCTTTTGGAGCTACAACCACCAGTACTGCCACAAGGGCCAAAATTTTTGGACTTTCCAACGTTCCAATTTTTGGACTTTCCAACGTGCCACAGATTGCCTTTGATGCTGGAAATATAACTGTGGGATTGAGTGTTTGCCCTCATGGATTCTGGACTTGCTTTGGTCCCATTCCTTCATATTCCCTTGTTGTAACTTTGGAATGGAAATGTCTTATCTTGTGACACTGAATGTTTTAAGTATTTAACGTCCCTCTAATTTGTACAGAGGCTTGTAGCTAAGAGTTTGCCTTAAATTTCAGAGAAGACTTTGGGCTTGGATATTTCAGCAATGCTGAAACCATTAGGACATTGGCAATATTTAGAGACTGACTAAATGCTTTTTGCATAAAGAATGGGTCTTGGGGTTGGGGTGGGCAAGAGTGGAATGTTATGGATTGGGTTTAGTTATTCTCCCAAAAGCCTCATGTTTTCATAGGCATGATTTAGGGTGTGTGAAGGTGGAACTGATTCATCAGGCAATAGTAGGCTCCAAGGCATTAGGATTAAGGGTGTGAGATGGTGTGAGTACTGTCCAACCTAAGTAGCCTGAATAAGATAAAGAGAGCAGTGAGACATGGAGAATATTCCTCCCTTTTTGCTGCTGTTACACTGTAGGTGCCATGAACACTTGTTGTTTTTGCTGTCTTCTGCCACCATGAACTGAGGCTCTCTCACAACTGCTGCTACCTTATGCATGCTGTCTTGTTTCTCCTCTGTGATGCCTTTTGACTATCCCTGCCTTGGAGCCAGCTGATTATGGACTGAAACATCACTGAATCATATGCCAAATAAACCCCTTTTCTTTTAAAAATGAAATTTATCAATCAATATTCTTATCTAAGTTTTCAGAGAATATAAATACATTTCTATGACAAAATATGCAAATATTAGCATTGTAGATATGGAAAAAAGTCTTCACAAAGCTAAACTAAAACACTATGGTCTCATTCTCCAGACATAATTTAATAACATCAGTAAGCAACAAAAGAATGATAATAACTTCAATTTTCCATTCAGTGCTCAATTTATGCACTTATTACAATCTATATTTTATAATTACAAAAATGACTGAATAGTAGTGTGAGGAACAAAATATAAGCTCAAATTTTAAGTTCTTTATGTTTGATCATGTAATTAAAAATTTCAACCATCCTTATATCTTTTTAATGGCACTGATTACAAATAAAATTTTGTTATTTCCACTTTGAAAAATCAAAAGAGAATCATTCCAATTATTTTTCATGTTAAATAAGAATATTATGAACAACAAAGAATATGCTTACATGCCAGATTCAAAGCCTCTTACAGTTTTTTTGTGGTAGAGTGTCTGTGTGATGTAAGTCTGACAATCTTATCCTTAAACATGTATCACATGGATATTGTTGATGACAGTGGTACAATTTATCTTCAGTGTCACCAACTCATGCTCAAAATTTTGGAAAAATATTTATTTGATTCTACAAATGTCTACAAAAATAAATTGAATCCCAGAGTCCAAATATGAAATTGTGGTACAACTAGAATATCAAGCAAATCAAATCTGTGCTCCCCATCCATTTATATAACAGCACAATTTGCAATAGCTAAATCTAGGAAATAGCCCAAATACCCATTGACTAATGAATAGATAGAGATGTAGGGTTTTTTATACAATAGAGTACTAGTCTGTCATAAGGAAGGATAAGCTTGAATCATTTCTACCTAAAGAGATTCATCTTGAGACCATACTCTTAAGTGAAACAAATCGGACACACATTTTTAAATATCACATTATTTCCCTGCTATGAAAAACCAAAAATGGAAATAAGCCCCAAATATCATAGATATTGGGAAATGGCATTCAAAGGAGAAGAGGAACAAATGAGAGGTGAGAGGGAAAATAAAGGAAAAACAAGAAAAAAGAGAATAAATGGAAGTGAATGATACAAAACTTTTTAAATAGGGAGGGGAAGAGAGATGGAGGGGGAGATGGGGAGAAAAGAAGAGGCAACGTCTACCACGCACAGATACACATTTCCCTATGAGGAGTGCTACTGTTATACATATCTAAAATATACCAATAAATGTTCTGATTTTTAAAAATGTGTTGCCCTTGAGATAATCAAACATTTGCAAAGTAATTCATAGTTATTTTCTCTGAAAGAACAGGGTATTTAATTTTTATCATCCCATTAGGTGAGCAGCAGGTAAGTGGTGCAAGCTGAGCGTTCACAGGGACGAAGAACTCTAAGGAGAGACGGGCCGGCACGGCAAGGGACAGAGGAGTCAGCCATGCCGGTACTTCAACATGGATGTGATGGCGGTGCAAGTCTTCCTTTGAACCCTGTTCAATTTCAAATTTGACATATGTACGATTCAAATATCTTATTGTGTGTGTGATGTGTCTGAGTGCCCACAGAATAACATTTACTTTCTGTAAGATACATTTAAACATTGGCCTCATGTGAACTGTAAAATATCCCCACAAGTTTTTTTAAAAAATAAAATTATTGTGGTTTTAATTCTTTTAACATAATTTAATGCTATCAGTAAATAGCAACAAAAATGTAACAAGTTTAATTACCCATTCTCTTGCCAAATTTATGACTAGAGATACAAAAATGGAACTAGAAAGTGAGAGACAGAATATAGCATAAGTTCAAATCTTTCAATTTTAATGTTTACATTTGAACCAGAAGATCAATTATTCATTCTGTTATTTTGTCCTTTTAATATCATGATTATTACAATATCAAATGTTGGTGCTTTCCATTTTTAAAAGATGAAATAAGCTTATTAAAGTTTTATTCTTATCACAGAATGTTAAAAACAACATGCTAAATTCAGAATTTCTTACAAAACACCTTCTTTTGCAACATATTGCTTGTGTTTTGAGTCTAGGAATCTTGTTCCTTAGCATATATCATGTAAATAGTGTTGAAACCTCAGACAGCCCCTGGCCAACATCCTATGGTGTGGAAGAATTATTTAGCTAGGTCCAGTCACTTATAGAATTGTAACCAATAAATAACTCATGGTCTTGGGCAATTAAATTTTAGGGTTACTATTATGAAGCAATAAATAACAAAACTCGTGGAAAAGGGCCGGGGATATAGCTCAGTGGTTCCAGTGCCTGTCTTGCAAGAGCAAGGACCCTGATTCGATCCCCGGTAACCACATAACAGCACTGGGCATGGAGACTCACCCCATCAGCAATCAGTACCACATACCACAGTGCCGGGCGTGGTGGCTCACGCCTGTAATCCCAGCACTCAGGAGGCGGAGGCAGGAGGATTGCTGTGATGTGAGTTTGAGGCTGAGCTCAGGGCCACCCTGAACCACAAAGCGAGACCCTGTCTCAAAAAACAAACAAACCAAAAAAAACTCGTGGAAAAGATTTTTGGCTACATCATACAAGGTAAACTGCAGTTTTACTCAATGCCCTGATTTTGAAATGATCTCTTGAGACCTCTCTCCCAATCCCTCTGCCCTCTTTCCCCCTTCCTCTGTCTCTCCCTCTCCCTCCCCTTACTTCTGAGTATGTGTGTACACATGGGGCCAAACCCAAGGCCTTGATCTTGTATGTGCTACACAAATGCTCTGTCACTAAGCTACCTCTCGGACCCACTGCTGTTGCTCTCTCTGTATTTACATTCAGGAGCAATTCTAGTTTAGACATTTATTAGCTCAAATTTATCAACTGGTATTGACCATCAACCCAACTGGAGAAGTCAAGTTCTCTACTTATATAGTTCAAGCCTAAAGCTTGATATTGTGATGATCCGTAATCCCTTGACACAATATCTCAACTTCAGTTAGAAAACTTTCCCATCAAGCCTTATCTAGGAAATTTTCTATCCTTTCTTTTCCTGAAAAGTATATTAGCAGTTTTTGAAAAGTGGAATTCCAGTCCCTCCTGCATAATTCTTCGCACAGATATATAGTATGCACTACTATTGAAGTTGTTGTTGTGTGCTAATGATTTTAACAAGACTCTAATATTCTCAGCTTGAATTATATTTAATATCTTAAAATAAACAAAATTGGACTTTCAATGATCACTTTCTGTTGTACATCTATAATCTTCCTTCTAAAACCTCATTACAATTGAGTTTTGTGGGCTAGGGATTTAGTTCAGTAGTTCCAGTGCCTGTCTTGCAAGCACAAGGGCCCGGGTTCGATTCCCCAGTAACCACATACAATACTGGGCATGAAGACTCACCCCAGCAGCAATCAGTACCACATACTTCAGTGTCGGGCGTGATGGCTCATGCCTGTAATCCCAGCACTCGGGAGGCAGAGGCAGGAGGATTGCTGTGATGTGAGTTTGAGGCTGAGCACAGGGCCAGCCTGAACTACAAAGCAAGACCCTGCCTCAAATAAAAAAAAAAAAATTGAGGTTTGTGTACAATATGTGTAATACCCTTGAAAAATAACACTGATAATCAATATGTCGTCATACTGTAAAAGTGTAGGAAACAATACAATTGACAAAATTAAAGTAAATGTTCAATTTTTAGAAATACTCCTAAAAAATTAATATATATATTAGACACCCATCTTACCCTCCTATTCAATAAATTAACTTTACACCTCAAAGTTAAGGTTTATGACATATATCTTAAACCTATCACATACCCTAAATAAAAATACACATGAATAGTAAAACCTTTACACTATATTGCTTCTATCCTATATTTGTTCTCTGAGCTCTATTTTAAGTATGCAAATGTTCTATCTCATAGAATGTGGTTTTTGTTTTTGTTTTTGTTTTTTTCAGATTTTTTTAGACAGGATCTCGCTTTGTAGTTCAGGCTGGCCCCGAGCTCAGCCTCAAACTCACGTCACAGCAATCCTCCTGCCTCTGCCTCCTGAGTGCTGGGATTACAGGCATGAGCCATCATGCCCGGCACTGTGGTATGTGGTACTGGTTGCTGCTGGGGTGAGTCTCCACACCCAGTATTGTATGTGGTTACCGGGAAATCGAACCCAGGCCCTTGCGTTTGCAAGATAGGCACCGGAACCACTGAGCTAAATCCCCAGCCCGTCATAGAATGTGTTCTTATTCACTTTTATTAAAGTAGTCATTTTGGGCCTGGGATTTAGCTCAGTGGTTCTGGATCTTGCCTCACAAGTGCAAAGGCCCAGGTTCGATATCTGGTAACCACATATGTCAGGGGTAGTGACTCACACCCACCAACAATTAGTACCACACACCACACTGCTGGGTGTGGTAGCTCATGCCTCTAACCCCAGCACTTAGGAGGCAGAGGCAGGAGGATTGCTATGAAATCCTGGCTGAGCTCAGGGCCAGCCTGAAGTACAAACTGAAACCCTGTCTCAAAAATTTTTTTGTTTAAAAAGCAGTCATTTGACTATGAAAGGACAGAAAGATGGCTATAGGTGTTTCTCACATATTTAATCATTTCATACATTTCTTTTTGTATACTATTTCGACTATTGATCAATTATTTGCATACCAAATGAATTGTGTCATTCATCTTGTGTAAATTTCATTCCTTTATTTTGTTTTTTAATGTCTTTAACTTCTTTTTGTTTTTGAGACAAGTTCTTGCTGTGTAGTTCAGGCTGGCCCTGAGCTCAGTATGTAGCCCAGGCAAGCCTCAAACTCACAGCAATTTTCCTGCCTCTGCCTCCTGAGTTGTGGGATTACAGGCATGAGCCACCATGCTCAGCATTGTGGTGTGTAGTACTGATTGCTGATGGGCATGAGTCATGACACCCAGCATTGTTGTATGTGGTCATCAGGGATCGAACTCTGGACTTTGCACTTGCAAGGCAGACACCAGAACCACTGAGCTAAATCCCCAGACCAATATCTTTAACTTTTGTCTATCTAAAACTATTAGTTTTCAGTAGCCCTTTCAATTACATTTCATTTTAACACCTTACTTACATCTACAGAATGATTTTTTTAATTAAATTGACATATTTTAAAGATCCTGAGGACTTTTTCTGCAGTGCTTCATCCTCCTCAGGCCCATCTATGTAAAACTTTAAATTGTAAATATTACAGCATGTAGTTTACAAGTTCTAGAATCTTCCCTCTAAGTTTCCATTTTCTCCATAACTAGCTAATCTTCACACATATTACCATATGTCTGTAGTAATAATTAGTGTATTGATAATAATTGTTTGAAAATATGATCTAATTCTAATAGTAGGGACATCCGTTAATATAGCTTAAAGAAATTATTTTGTTTTGTATTTTTGTGAGTCACATCATTCTATTTTGTCCTATTTTTCATAGAACTGTATATAAGTTTACTTAAAGCACATTGGAGCTTGCAGTATATTTGCATAGTCTTTTTCCAAGAAAATGCAGGCCTCTTGCTCTCTCTTCTGGTAAGGAGGAAGATAGATGCTGCTACCTGGAGTGCAGCCCAAGCATTGCTTGAGCTTCAGTTATGTTCACTCTGCCTGTAACTGACTCAGTTTCCAACTTCTAAATTATTTCCTTTTAAATTCACATTTAAGTTTAACTCACTGGTTGAAGCCTGCATATTAGAATGGGTACACTGTGGTATAAATACAAGAAATTCCCAGAAACCACTTTCTCCATATAAAAGCGGACTGGGGAAGATGCCTGTGACACATCTGTTGGCAAAAGAGCCTAATGGGGAAGTCCAAGAACTGCTCATTGCAAAATAGAGGCATTACAAGATATGCACTAATTTTTGAGTAAATCAATCCTAGTATCAAATGAGAAAACTGGTACTGTCTACATGATAATGGCTCTGCTGATCTCTTATTTGTCAAGGGAACTAACACAGGGATTTTGAACAGCGTTCTCCCCAAAGTCTATGATCCAACAGAAAAGAAAATAAAGAAGCAAGTGAAATGTTCCACTGAGACTCCGCAGCTCTATCTTCCCTGTGGGATCTTGTCATGTTACAACTAAAATTAAATTACAAGTCCACCCTACTTAGTTAAAACTAATCTGACTCTTCTCAGGGGTGCCAAACTCCTCCACACATTCCTGCAGGTAAGTACATCCATTCCAGGGATGTAAAATCTATTCCAGGGACACAGGGTTCCAGGCAGACTACAGAGAGAGGCCAGTAAGGTCTCTGAGAGTGAAGCATGGTAGACACAGATGATCTGTCCAGCCTTAGCCCTCCAAGGGCTGATTCACTTTGCAGCACAGGTGAAAATTATTTTGTAAGTGTTTTAATTTAATGACTCATACAATGAATGGATTTTTCATATGGAATAGTAAATTAATTAGAAATATGTATTATTTTTTCTAAATGATTTATATGCAGATCTTTTCTCAAGGAAGATAATTATCCTCTCACTTTAAACTAAAACTTTTTAATTTGTTCTTATACTGCTTACAAAACAAAGGCTTTTGCTATAGGTGTTCATTAAATATGTATGTTCTTATATCATTTTTATTATTTTAAAAATGACCTCTGCAGTATGGCAATTGTCATTTGAAAATAGTTTAAATTTTTACACGTGAAATGAGGTTCTTTATTGAACATACTTGTTGATAAAGAGAACTTAACTTCATTCCTATGAAATTAGTACTAGTGTTTTCTCTTACTAACTTTTCTTCTCACACCATTAATTTCATAAATTTGAACCAAGGATGTCAGTGCTTAAACATGCATTCTATGTGTTAGGGAATGCCCTTCCACAGAACAGTGAATATTGGAGTGCAATATCACCAAAAGTAAGGGAAGCACAGTGCTGACAACAGAAATGCCCTACAAGTAAATAAAGAATTTGATGAAGAGAAATACTGCTTATTTACATTCATATTTTCTCTTTAAAATACTTTTTTTTCCTTTAATGATGTATATGCAGAAACATTTTCATGAGGTAAAATTGTGTAAGAAAACATGTTCACTACCCTGACTTTTATGTTTTGGTGTTAAATATCTTACACATACACACACACACACACACACACAAAACCACTTATATGTATCTCTCATATAGAGAGAGATAATTTGTGATCAACAGATAAACAATGAACCAAACTCCTTTTCTTGGTACTAAATTATAAAGGATCTAATGATAAATGATATTGAAAACAGGTTCACAAGATAACAGGATGGTCCTTCTTACATTATTGCTTGAGCAGAAAATGTTCTCATTTAGGAACATTTGTATATCTGAGAATGATAGCTTCAAACTTTGATGAAGTATTTCTGGAGTTCTCCTGTTTCTATAATTTGATTTAGTAAGTTTTTTGCTTGGTTTTTATTAAACACATGGAAACATCATCATAATGTAAGTATCCATGGAAAAGTATGCCCCTTAAAGCTATACACTAATCTTTAAAATTTGCAAAAACAATAAATAAATTTTACTCTTTTCAGTGGAACTGGAGAAATGATTGCCATTCATTTATTCAAAGAGTCACTGAAATTTTCTTTTTCCTTTTTCTGGAATTGTTGAATTTTACAAATGCTCCATACAAAAGGAATAAACAAGTGCTATGTGCAGTTGGAGATAAATGTTTGCCTTCTCCTTCTGGTGTTACTTCTTTTTTCTTTCTGCTTTTATAATCTTCCATCTCCCCTTCTTCTTAAAAATGGAACATGTTGACAATATACAAATATAACTATGTGGTGTGTGTGTGCATCTCATTTCCCAGACCCATTTCTTGTATTTACTTTCATCTATAGAGAACGATGATATTGGTAACACTCATAGTGAAGATGACCAATAAGACAAGGTAAGAATTCACCCAAGTATATACCTTCATGTGTCTCAGCCACCTAAAGGCTACCCACAAACCATCTCATCATTGAGTAATGGGCAGATTATGTTCATGCTGCACCTGAGAAAACAGGTATATCCTACCTGCCTTCTTCACTCTTAATCTGTTTGCCTACAAGACCGTGCCTGACAAAATTTGCACAGGGGCTATGCTGACACCCTTCTCCCCCCACTGCATTCCAGTTCTTTCCTGCTGCCTACTTAGGTTTATGGACCTGGGCATTTTTCACTAGTTTCTGCCCATCTGATGATAGCCTGGGATGATTCCAAGATAACAGACTGCTTCAAGTGAACCCTGACTGCACTTAAATGTTAATGGGAGTCTGCACTGTGTGACTTTTCTCCCTTTATAGCCATCACTGTATGTTAAGAGAGTTACTGAAGAAACTGGTCAAAAAGGGAACACATATTTTTCCACTGATAATTCTGCCTCCATTCATGTTTATATCTCATTATGCTGCCCTCAAGACCTATCTTACCTTTTTCTCAATTAGGGTCTTAAAATATCAGGAGTTTCTTTTGTGTTAGTTTCCTTGTGATTTATTCATGCATTTATTAACCTCTTTTCCCCGTGGGGACAGCTTGTTTCTTGCCTTGTAAAATGAGCTTTTTTTTGTTTGGTTCGTTCATCTAGCCTCACACACTTTCAGTATTGTCATTACTAAGAGCTATGGTACAAGAGGGCCACTCAGATCATCCTGTTGATACAGAGAGTTTCTATTCTGTCCCTGGATCTTTTACAATGTGCTGCGGTAGGTGGGTGTGAACTCGATGAGCTGGACTGTACAAAACATGCTAAGGCATTTCTTTTGCTTTGTTTTCATGAAATATTCACATTCTCAAAAATTGATTTTCAAATAAAATAAAATGAGTAAAGAAATAGTTATATACCTCTTATTCATATCACCTATACCCAAATATAGTACAAATATATTTGGAGACTATGTTTACCTAATACAGTTGCATGTGATCTATAAAAATTAGGGACACATGATTAGTTGTATATTTTTCATCTGTCTGAGTGCCCCGTGGCAGATAAGGTAACGGGGTGATTTTTGAATGCATCAAATCTCATCATTGCTGAGATTAATTCTATGCAGAAAGGAGGTCAACTGTTTTACTCCATAGAGATACACCAGTTTTAGATAATGACATACTAACTCAATTACATCTAAAATGTCATGGAAATTCATGACATGTCCACATATCTGCTTTACATTAGCCATCATTTTAGTACCACAGTCATTGTAATATTGAAAAAAATACAAAGTTATTTCCTCAGCTATTAGGTGGTTATACCATTCTCTTTGACAAGTTTCACATGATTTTGCATTGGCAAGACTCAAGTGTTTGAAAAAGATTAAAACCTAAATGTCCTAAAAATCACATGAGCAAGCAGGTTTAAAAATTAAATCTATTTCAGGCCAGGGATTTAGCTCAGTGGTTCTGGCATCTGCCTTGCAAGTGCAAGGTCCCAATTTCCATCCTGGGTAACCACACACCACATTGCCAGGTGGTGGCTCATACCTGTAATCCCAGCAATCAGGAGGCAGAGACAGGAGGATTGCTGAGTTTGAGGCTTGCCTAGGCTACATAGTGAGCTCAAGGCCAGCCTGTACAAAAGTGAGACCCAGTCTCAAAAACAACTTTAAATCTATTTCATGTTATTCTTTAAAATACTATTTTGTATGTTGTTATATATCTTAATATTATGGTATTAAATATTATTATCTTATATAAAACTGGTGTACAGAAAAGTAGTGTGTGTCACTTATAAGTACACGTAGGACAGGCTTTTCAGGACTATGTCCTCTATGTCAACATGTAATCCACAAATTCAGAAAGTTGAATTTCCAGGTTACTATGTTTTATTATTTTTCCTGGGCACCTCATGACAGCAAACATCAATTTGATCTATGTGAATGGAAATTCATATACAACTCTATACCTGATTTGAAATCTCAAAATTAGACAAAAATAAGGAAATACTTTCCCTAATATTCAAGTCTTCTTGTAGAAACACTGTCATGAAGATCCAGCTACAATAGGTAAGTGGTAGGAGAGGAAAGAAAGCCGTGACATACCCAAAAGAGCATGAGGCCACCTTAAGTGTGATACATTCTGATGAATCTACTGTTACAATTTATGTTTAGATGTCTTCCCAAAGCCTCATGCAGATGAGATTAAACTTTCTGTTACACAATTGAATCTGGAATGTGCAATTCTGGGGTTAAAGGTGTGCGATTACTAAACCATTTTGTGTGAGTGATTAGTTTGGCACTACCTTAATCCCAATAGTCTGAATGAGATAAAAGTCTCTCTCCCTTGTTGCCATTGCTGCCTGGTACATTGTGTTGCTTGTGCTCTGCCATGCCTGTGTGTCATCCCTGCCTTGGAGCCAGCCATTTATTGTCTGAACCCTCTATGAACTGTAAATCATATAAACCCTTTCCCTTCTAAATTTGGGTATCAGATATTTTGTCTCAGCAATGACAGAAAAGTAACTACCACATCTACATATTCTAATTAGAATAGATATGTAGATTA
>PVIR01026482.1:0-23845 GCA_004026965.1 Petromus typicus | reverse complement strand
TTTTTTTTTTTTTTTTTTTAGGTTTTTTGAGACAGGGTCTCGCTTTGTGGTTCAGGCTGGCCCTGAGGTCAGCCTCTAACTCACATCACAGCAATCCTCCTGCCTCTGCCTCCCGAGTGCTGGGATTACAGGCGTGAGCCACCACGCCCAGCACTGTGGTATGTGGTACTGGTTGCTGCTGGGCGTGAGTCTCCACGCCCAGTATGGTATGTGGATACCGGGGATCGAACCTGGGTCCTTGCTCTTGCAAGACAGGCGCCGGAACCACTGAGCTAACTCCCTGGCCCTCGTAGACATTTTCTGATTTGAACAAAGGTCCAAAATGTTACACCCTATGTGACTTGGGTTACTTCTTTAATGCTAGGCAACAAGTCCAGATGTATTTCAAGAGCCACAAATTCCTGTCTTTTAAAGAGGAGAATCTTTGTCGTATTTCTAGAGGCTAGGAAATGAACTTTGTTGTTCCAAAAGCCTTTATTCTTATTAAGAACTTGGTTCTGACTCTTAAGTAGAGAAATGAATCCCTCTTCTCTAACCTCAAGTGAAATTAAGTTTAACTGAGTCTGACAAACACATGTCCTGACAAACTAGTGTAATACTGATGACATCAGGACTTTCTATTATTTGGAGACAGAGTCTCCCTACGCATTTCAGGGTAGCCTTGAACTCGCTGGAGGCTAAGCTGTCCTCAATTCAGTGATCTTCTTGGCCTCATTCTCCTGAGTACTAGAATTACAGGTGTGCACCGCCATGCTCATCTGAAACTTTTTAGAAGTGAAAAACAAATGGAAAGATATTTATAATGATCTTTGTTCCTTTTTTAAAGATAGGTGATATTTCTCTATGATCATGGTCTATTGAAAATTTTCTCATTTTCCAGCCTGCAGGTCAGGAGTCATCTTTTCCCCCGCCTGGTCAGTATCCTTATCCTAGTGGCTTTCCTCCAATGGGAGGAGGCGCCTACCCCCCAGGACCAAGTGGCAGCTACCCAGGAGCTGGAGGCTACCCTGCACCTGGAGGTTATCCATCCCCTGGAGGCTATCCTGGTGGCCCACAGCCAGGGGGAGCTCCAGCCTACCCCACAGGTGAGTTTGGATTTATGAAATTAGTAGCAATTCGGGCTTGTTAAAGCACTTTTTCTGTCCTTTATCCTCTTTATTCCGTTTTTTGTTAGAGATCAAGAGTCACTCTTAGCTAACTGGATATTAAGGACGTAGAGGGCAAGATAGAGGGTTAAAGTCTCTTAGAGGGCCTGAAAGCTAGAAGTTGTCTAAGGAATAAATTTCATGGTAATAAAGGTTCGATATGTAACACTACTGAGTATTTAGTCTTAAGACTAAATAAAGTGCCTGATCAAGGCACTTTAGTTAGCCTGACTGACCTTTAGGACAGCTTTATCTGAAGGTTAAAAAAACTTTAGCAGTTTGTCTTCTAATTTAATAAAGAAGAGGAATTTAGTACAATTTTGAAATTTAATTTTTATTATGAGAGGAGTTGATAAGTTGAAATGTAGACAAAGCATGTTACCATGGCAATTTCTGCACTGGTAATAGTAGACATTTTTTTGAAGTTTTCTCCCCAGTCATGAGATTCACTATAGTTTGTTGGACTATTCTTTTCTCTCATTCCTCCAGGCCAAGGATTTGGAGCCCCACCAAGTGGAGCAGGTTTTTCTGGCTATCCCCAGCCACCTGCACAGACTTACGGTACTGGTGGTCCAGGTCAGGTCCCAATACCTGGTAGGTACCAACTGCCCAGAGAGAAACACTGTCATAGACTGTACATTTGTCCACTACTGTGGAGAGAAGTTAAGTTTATGTTTGGATTAATCTTCAGTGAACATTCATGCATTTCTGTAAGTAATTTTAAATACCTAGTTTCATTGACTATATTAATTACGCGGAAGAACTTAGTAAAATGGAGGCAAGGAGTTACTTGTTCTATTAAAAGATCTCTTCCAGGACCAGGGAGTTAGCTCAGTGGTTCTGGCACTTGTCTTGCAAGCGCAAGGACCCAGGTTTGATTCCCCGGTTAACCACATACAATACTGGATGTGGAGACTCATGCCCATCAGCAATCAGTACCACACACCACAGTGCCGGGCGTGGTGGCTCACGCCTGTAATCCCAGCACTCAGGAGGCAGAGGCAGGAGGATTGCTGTGATTTAAGTTTGAGGCTGAGCTCAGGGCCAGCCTGAACTACAAAAGTAAGACCCTGTCTCAAAAAAAAAAAAAAATTATTATAGTGAATGACATAGTACAAGTGAATGTTGTCATGTTTTTAGATTCATAGTGATCAGTGCTGTTTTGAAAAATCTAAGTCATATAAGCTGTTGGTATGTGCATTTGTTTGTTTGTTTTTTGAACATATAGGTGGCTTTCCAGGAGGACAAATGCCCTCTCAGTATCCAGGAGGACAGATGCCTTCACAGTACCCTGGAGGACAGGCTCCTTACCCTAGTCAGGTATTTTTCTTTGACCCTTTAAACTCAGTCTGGGTTAAGAAACTGGACAAGGGCACCATTCTTTTGCTGACATTAGTGGTTTTTATAAAGTAGGGAAATGTTCTTTCCCAGTAACTTCAAAATTTAATCTTTGCTTCTGATAGACCCTGTGTCTGCTTAAAACTGTCCTGATAACTTGGATAAGCCAGGCATTGGCTTTTCTCCCAGATGATGCTGCCATAACTTGATCTTGAAGATTCACTACTGGTTTTACTTCTTTTTCTTCTGCCCTTCCCAACATTCATAACTGTGAAGTTGAGTGACTTGGAAATTGATGTTTCTGCTAGTGACTTTGAAGGATAGTTTTGTTTTCCACTTTGCCTTTATAACCTTTTGCTCTTCTTTCAGATCAGTACAGAGTCCTTCCCTTCCTACCCTGTTTTCTCTTCTGTTTCTTTGGATTCTAGCAGTGAAGTGAGTAAGGTTTTTTTATGTTCACCATTCCTGTGTCTGTGCCTCTGATTATTTCTGACTTCTCACCTACTTGTGTCTTACCACTTTCTTGGGCTCCACTGTATGAGATCTTTTTCTTGCAGTGTTTGACAGGGCTCTAAACATGGTAGCTGTTGAACTGATTTCTCAGCTGCAGGTTTCTCATATTATATGAAATCTGATGAAATCTCTGATACACTTCCTTATTTTAATACTATTTTCTTAAATTGCCTTATCTTTTATACCCTATGGAAGTCACTGGGAACATGAACACAGCACTCTTTATGCTTACTTTTATCTGGATTTACTTATTCCATGTTGTATGCTAATGAAAGTCTAGCATTTTCAAGTCCTGGGCTGTTAGAAAGTCTACAGTATTAGAAGTGAAATGCCTTAGTGAATACTTTGTCTCAACTTCCTGATTTGAAGAATTTAAGCTCCAGAGAGTTTGTGAAACTTGTCTGTGGTCACATGGCTGGTAGGTCCAAGCTGAGACCAGATCCTACCTCTTCTGACTTTCAGATCAGTAGCTGAGGCATTGTACAGTGCTGGTTTACTGATAGAGCAGATATTCCTCCAAAGTTCATAGTAGTATACGGCTCTCACGCCTTCTGCTGCTGAAGTTGATTGTTCATTGTGTGTGTGCACACTGAGGACACATTGTTCATTGTGTGTGTGTATATGTATGTACACATATACATAAATATATGTGTGTGTATATATATATATGTATATATATGTCATTATATATCTGTAGTTAATTAACTTCTGTAAGACAAGTGCCAGATGCACTGGGCTAAATTCCTGGCTCAACTTTGTGAATTTGAGAATTTCTGATTTTTTTTTTTTTTTTTTTTTTTGAGCTTAAGCATTTACATAATTTTATAGACATCATTTTACAACTAAATATGAAAGATTTTAAAACATAAAATGCTAAAAGTAAAATACATACACATATAACTTATTTTGTGTAACAACTAACACCTTAAGCTAGATCTAAAACCCTTAAATAGAAGTTAACAGAGTGGTAGACTTTGGAAGTGCTTTTAGATGGGAGTTTAATAGAATACTTTGCAAGAGATGAAGTCCCCTGTCATTAAAGTTCCCAGGTAGAGGCTGGTTGGTATGACTGTAGGTATGCATGACCATGTGTGTATTTGACAGAAACAAGAGAGAATATGTATATCTGGGTGAATCAAAGAAGTGTAAAAGCCAATTTCTGCCTTGGGTTGGGAACTGGGCCAGCTGACCTCTCCTGGTTGATCCTGATCCTCTAGTTCTGTGGTAGCTTTCATTAGGAAGGTTGGAAACCACTAGCTATCAGAGAGTGGAACTTCTGGCTGTGAGAGACATCCTTTAGAGTTTGATCATAAGAGTGCAGATGCTGATTTCTTTGAAATATAAGGCCCAGAGCATGATAGCATTCTTGAAAATTCACTTTAAACTTAGACTTTGAGCAGAGAATATATCATTTTTCCCCTACAGATAAAAATAAAATGATTTTTTTTTTTTTATTTTAGAGAAAAGGGGGAATCCTCAAACAGTGCATAGTGACAATTAATTTCTGTTACTATCTGGACCAGTAAAAGCAAAAATTTCTATTCTCCCTGGGATTTAAGTGACAGTAGTTACACCAAAGAAAACTGTCTTAGGTATTTGATAAATTGTTTTATATAAAGGCAGTATTTTGAAAAATTTTTAATTGAATATTTACTACAAGTAGAATGACTTTTAATTTTTCCTTGAAATCACTATAGGGATATTTCTTGTTATGTGCTTACATTCCCATCTTAGAAGCTAGTTCTGTTTTTTTTTTTTTAAGGTTTTTTTTTGAGACAGGGTCTCGCTTTGTGGTTCAGGCTGGCCCTGAGCTCCGCCTCAAACTCACATCACAGCAATCCTCCTGCCTTTGCCTCCTGAGTGCTGTGATTACAGGCGTGAGTCACCACGCCTGGCACTGTGGTTTGTGGTATTCGTTGCTGCTGGGGTGGGTCTCCACGCCCAGTATTGTTATGTGGTTACTGGGGATCAAACCTGGGTCCTTGCGCTTGCAAGACAGTCGCCGGAACCACTGAGCTATATCCTTGGCCCTAGAAGCTAGTTCTAAGGATACTAACCCTCATTGATAGGAGAAAGTCCTGTGTTAAGTGTTGTGCCCGAATCTTGCTTCCCCAAGAAGACCACTGAGTACGTATGTAAAAAACAAGAGCGCTTTATTAACACAGCATGCTGTGGGTCCACCAGTACTAGATTGGAGACCCCGCAGGGCCCTCACAGATGCTTTTTAAAGGCATCCCTAGTTACATACAGGAGGGTTAGCTCACTCTTTGCAGCAATTCGCTAACAATTTTGAACCAGCATATTTTTCAGCTGTTTATTGGTAGAAGAGGGACAGGAGGCGTACTCTTTTTGGTTTTGCACAGCCATCAACACACAAGAAGTTGCAGAGCACCTTATCAGCACACAAGAAGCTTACAGAGCATATAGTGGACCCAACACAAAAAGAGCTCACAGAGCACACTGAGGACACATTGTTCTGAGGTTAAACACCACTGGAACATGCTAGATCGTAGTTACTTAACAAGATACAGAGTTCACTTATAATTCAGAAATGAGATGGAGGCTGAGGAAAAGGAGTTTCTTTGGTCCCTTCATTTCCCCTGGAGTTAGGAACCTAGGAGTCTAATCATGGATTTTTCTTTAGCCTCAGACTTCTCTCGTGATTTTTAACACCATTAATTGAACCATGGAGACCTGTTTTTGTTTGTTAGTTAGTTTGTTTGTTTTTTGAGACAGGGTCTCGCTTTGTAGTTCAGGCTGGCCCTGAGCTCAGCCTCAAACTCATATCACAGCAATCTTCCTGCCTCTGCCTTCTCAGTGCTGGGATTACAGGTGTGAGCCACCACGCCCATCACTGTGGTCTGTGGTACTGATTGCTGCTGGACGTGAGTCTCCACACCCAATATTGTTGTATGTGGTTACTGGTATCGAACCAGGTCCTTGATTTGCAAGACAGGCGCCTGAACCACTGAGCTAAATCCCCAGCCTATAATAATTTTTTTAATCGCAGTTTACTGATAAGAAAAGAACAAGGACTGAAATAAGAAGCAAAAGGTCTTGATAAGATTAGAACTCAGGGTATTCATCAAAGGAAGAAGGGAACAAGTAAGAGCTGGACATGAGCATGATGATACACATCCGTAATCCCAACACTATGAAAGCCTGAGGCAGGAGGATCACAAGTTCAAGCCTAGTGAGATCCTGTCTCAAAATAAAAACAAAGGGATAGAGCCTCAGATTTCACACAGTGACACTGTGCCTGTCTCATAGACGCAAGGTCCTGAGTTTGACCCCTAGTACTGGGGGAAAAAAACAAACAAAAGGATATTTGTCAGTGTGAATCTCTTTGGTTCAATCCTCAGTATCTTTCTTTTTTTTTTTTTTTTTGAGACAGGATCTCACTTTGTAGTTCAGGCTGGCCCTGAGCTCAGCCTCAAATTTACATCACAGCAATCCTCCGGCCTCTGCCTCCCAAGTGCTGGGATTACAGGCATGAGCCACCACACCTGGCACTGTGGTATGTGGTATTGATTGCTGCTGGGCGTGAGTCTCCACACCCAGTATTACATGTGGTTACTAGGGTCAAACCTGGGCCCTTGTGCTTGCAAGACAGGTGCTGGAACCAGTGAGCTAAATCCCCGGCCCTACCAGTCTTTTTTTTTTTTTTAATCTTATAAATAAACCCACCAAAACTGATTTAATACTGTCAAATTGTGAACCCATTTTTTAAAAACTCATTATTTGCAGGTATGATAAACCAAAGTAAGTAAAGTTTATATCTGTTTAAGCCTTTTATAACTTATTATAGACCATCAAGTTGAGCTTTTACAAAACCACATTTTTTTCTGTATGTCTCATTTATTATTAACCAGAATTAACCAGACATATCGCTGTACTAAGAGTGGCCATGTACTACCACCCACGGAATAGAGGAAGAGCTATTTGTCAGTCTTGTCTGTGTCTGCGCCAGGGGAGGTTTCTTGTGTTGGAACTTGGTGAAGCTTTAAGGCAGGCACTTCTGCAAACACGGCTTTGATGCGAGGCCACAGAGCTTTTTGAGTTTCAAATAGCGCTTGCAGGGAAGAAAGAAACTGTTGATTATCAAAATTTTTAACATTTCAGAACACCTGTTGGGGGTACTTGGGGGAGTCTAGCATATATAATCTCATAAGGGGTTAGGTTGAGTACGTAGGGGGTATTTTGAACCCTAAGAAGAGTATAGGGAAGGAGAGTTACCCTGTTGCTGCCAATCTCTAAGGCTAATTTAGTTAAGGTCTCTTTGAGGGTCTGGTTTATCTTTTTTACCTGTCTTGAACTCTGGGGATTATAAGCACAATGTAATTTTTAAGTAGTCCCCTTTGGGTCACTTGTGAAACAAATGTTGGACCGTTATCTAATGTCAACAAGAGAGGCAGTCTGTACCTGTGTATAATTTTTTAAACAACTTTTTAACTACTATATTGTCTGTCTCATGTTTAGTAGGGATTGTTTCAGTCCATCTTGAGAAGGTATCTGTGAACACTAGCAAATACTTGTCACTGTATATACCTGGCTTAATTTCAGTGAAATCTGTTTCCCAATGTAAACCTGGTTTTGTCCCCTCAACTTGGTCTCTTTATGAGGCATCTTCATCAAGCATTGACCATTTGACAAGTGATACATTGACTTACAATGTTGTGTACCTTTGATTTCTAACTATTTTTAATTTGGAGTTCTGTAATAATTTTTAAATTTTTTTTCTCAAATGAGTGGAGTCATGTATCTGCTGTAAAATGTTATAAGCGTGATTAGAGAGCAAGAGACAATCTCCATCGGGGCCAAAATACCAACCATTTTTATTCGATATCTCAGTGTAGTGGAAGGCATCTGTATACTCTTGGTCTTTTTTATCATATGTACAAACTGAAGGCAAAACAGTATTTACTAGGGCAGGTGTCAGAGCCAAGGCTGTAGTGGTATTGATAACTCCAAGGTCGCAAGTGAAAAGTGCGGCTTTTTTGGCTATATAATCTGTCAGGTTGTTACCTGGAGCAATTGGATTATCAGGCTTCTGGTGTCTACAGCAGTGTATTATTGCTGTCTGGCGAGGTAACCACAAAGCTGTTAACAAGTCTAGAATTTTTTGTTTATTTTTGATGGTCTTACCTTTAGCTGTGAGGAGGCCTCACTGTTGCAGTGTTGTAGACCATTTTGATTCTTACCCACTGTTTTGTCCACTGTTTTTAACATCTGTCAGTAATTCTTTTTTTTTTTTAAGGTTTTTTGAAACAGGGTCTTGCTTTGGAGTTCAGGCTGGCCCTGAGCTCAGCCCGAAACTCACAGCACAGCAATCCTGCCTCTGCCTCCTGAGTGCTGGGATTACAGGCATGAGCCACCACGCCCTGCACTGTGGTATGTGGTACTGATTACTGCTTGGTGTAAGTCTCCACACCCAGTATTGTATGTGGTTTCCGGAGAATTGAACCTGGGTCCTTGTGCTTGCAAGACAGGCGCCAGAACCACTGAGCTAACTTCCTGGCCCACATAGATTTGTATTTTTAAAATGGTCTGTGTTTGCTTTCTGGTTTGTTTCTTTATGAAATAGATGAAGAATATTGTACCCGCCTTCCCCAGAATCTCTAATCATGACTTCATTTTGTATGTTCTTTTCATTATAAAATATTCATGTCCAATAGTTGGAGTCCATGTAGGATGTGAAGAACTATTGACAAAATTATATTTCTAGTTTGAAACTGATTGGGCGGATGTATCTACTTCACTAAGTCATTGTTTTTTTCTGTCTGCAAGTCAAATACTGTCATTCATCTCACACTGTTGATTCTCTGAAGAGGAGCTCTATCTCTTTCTTTCTTGTTCTACCGGAAAGGAATCCAAGATCATAACTTTAATTTCACAAGCTTGACCTCCTGATTTCCTGGAAGTTTCGTGCCTGGCTATCTGTTAGCAGGAGAACAATCTGTCCAGAAGCAGGATAGGTCTTTCTGGTCTATTCCAGATTGAGCCCTGTTAATAAAATGTTTAAATGCTCCCTTTACAGGCCACATATTGGCCCTGTTATCTCTGAATGATAACCTGGGGAAGTTTTTTTTTTTTTAGTTTTTTTTTTAGTTTTTTTGAGACAGGGTCTCGCTTTGTGGTTCAGGCTGGCCCTGAGCTCAGCCTCTAACTCACATCACAGCAATCCTCCTGCCTCTGCCTCCCAAGTGCTGGTATTACAGGCGTGAGCCACCACGCCCGGCACTGTGGTATGTGGTACTGGTTGCTGCTGGGCGTGAGTCTCCACGCCCAGTATGGTATGTGGTTACCAAGGAATCGAACCCAGGCCCTTGCGCTTGCAAGACAGGCGCCAGAACCACTGAGCTAACTCCCCGGCCCCCTGGGGAAGTTTTTAAGTTGCCTTATTGCAGAGGATCCTGACTTTGATTTTATACTGTTTTTTCTCAGGGCACTCAGGGTACAATCCGGCCAGCTGCCAACTTTGATGCAACCAGAGATGCGGAAATTCTCCGCAAAGCCATGAAGGGGTTTGGTAAGGAAAACAGATTTGTCTTTTTATCATGTTAAACTGATTGAGTCTAAAGCAAAAATAAACTTCACATCAAAAACTAAGTCTTTTGTCAACTTGTGCACATGCACCTTGATGAAATCTGTGCCTACTGCCTTGTAGGTGTCATTGACAGGTGACCTCCAAGAACATCTGGTAAACTTTGTCTTTACTTAAGCATTTATGGTCTTCCAGGGACGGATGAACAGGCAATTGTGGATGTTGTGGCCAACCGTTCCAATGATCAGAGGCAAAAAATTAAAGCAGCTTTTAAGACTATGTATGGCAAGGTATGATTTTTTTTTTATTCATTTTCTTTTCTAGAGTAAAGAGCAACAGGGACCTATATGCTGTATATTCATCATAGGTTGGAGACCATGTTTCGTTAGTATGTGGTACAAAGGAGGGACACCTGGACTGTAAGACCTGAGGCGTATTCACTGTCTTTAAACCCTTTTTAATCTAGAGTAATCTTTGAACTAGGTCATACCTTATTTGGTATCTCACATGGGATAGTGGATTGGTATAAAGTAGATTATGGCACTATCATTAGCAAGAGAGTGGTTCTTACTCTTCTCTTTGCAAAGTTTATCGGGATTCAAGGCTTTTAACTGAGCTCCACCCATACTGGGTCTTTGCCATAATCTTATACTCCTCTTGCTCCCTCCAAAGCTATCCTATACTTCAGTGATGTGGACTGTTTGCTGTTTGTTTCTGCGTTTTATACACACTGTGCTCCTGCCCCATTACACCTTTGCTTTTTCCACATGGAAAACAACTTCAAGATTTGGCTTAAATAACAGCTACTCTGATGTTTCTGTCAGTACCCTGAGTGGAATTTAGCTGCTCTGTCCGCTGTGATCCTATAATACTTTGTAAAACCTCTAAGTCACTAATCTCTCTGCCACCCCAAACTGTGAGATCCCTAGGACAAAACATCATATATATAATAACCAGTTGCTTATTTTAATAAGCTTTTTTGTGGAATGATCAGTGACTAAATCCAGCAAGAGTCTGTGGCTAAAAATTGTCACTAGGGAAAACTCTGCCATTTAGATGTGAATCTTGAAACTTCCCTAACATCCTCTGTTTCCAACTTACCTTTCTCAGAGCGTGCTAATGCTCCATGGTTTGATCCTACTTTGCTTCTTTTCTGCCTTTTCCTCTCTTCCTCTTTATCAAGACTGATTTTATAGGGCCAAGGATTTATGGTTCTGGCACCTGCCTTGCAAGCACAAGGTCTGGAGCTCGACCCCCGGTAACCACATACAACAATGTAACTACATACAACAGTGCCAGTCATGGTGGCTCACACCCACCAACAATCTGTACCACATACGACAGTGCTGGGCGTGGTGGCTGACGCCTGTAATCCCAGCACTCAGGAGGCAGAGGCAGGAGGATTGCTGTGAGTTCGAGGTTCGCATGGGCTACATCTTGAGCTCAGAGCCAGCTTGAACTACAAAGAGAGACCCTGTCTCAAAAAAAAAAAAAAAAAAGGCATTATACAGCATTAATAGATGTCCTTAAGGCTCAGTGTCACTCACTTCTCTTACAAAGGTTTTTTTCCATGTTCTGAGTTTTTTAGTTCATTGTAGATTGTACTCTTCTCTCTTGGATTTTCCAGATACTCTTAGAATGAAAATGAAACAAAAAAATGTGTTCTATAAAATGGCAATTTTTTTGTGTGTCTACTTTGTACCTTTCCATTTCCATTTGCCACCACTTAATCCCCAGCCTTTTTTACTTAGCTAAAAATTCTAATAGTCTAATCTTTCTCGTCTAAGCAGGGGAAGCTGAAGCAGGATTGCAAATTCAGAACTAATTTGTGCAATTTAGACTGTCTCAAAAAATACAAAGGGCTAGAGGTGTGGCTCAGTAGTAGAGCAACCTTGGGTTCAATCCCAGGACCAAAACCAAAAACAAACAAACAATCCAAAATCAGAAGTTCTCCTTTGTAGCCTCTTTATCTCCATAATATATCTTGCATATTATTGCTGTATTTGTGCCCTCTTCTTGTGTAAAATATTCTAATGGCTTCTAGAAAGTAACCCAAGAGTTAGGTTACAACTTTGTTTTACTTACTTTCTAGGAAATCCTTCCTCTTTAACAAAGTTAATTGTCTTATTTTTCCATTGAGCAAGCTTTTGTTCATTCCTATCTGTGTACCTAGTGATTATCAAATTTAGCTGAGTATAATCTTTAAAATTTAAAAACAATTTCTGAGTCTTAGTCCTGGACATTAGTTTTTTTAAAAACACATTCTACAGATGATTCTAGAGTTGAAAATAGAGGTTCCTTGTTTGTGTTTAATCTTCTTGCCTTAAATCCCCTTCTTTGTCTTTGCTGATTTTTTATACATTCTTCAAGATCTAGATTCAATGCTTTCTCTCTGCCCTGTAGACTACTTTAAGCCTTTTCCTATTTCAGCTGTTCTGGTACTGATTTCTGTGTGATTTCCCTTGTCCTGGAAAATAGGTTGTTGATGTTATCTCTTTTTATGTTTCTCTTTTCAAGTTACAAGATTACGATGGCTTCTGTTTCTATTTCTTTACAGAAACAAGAATGATTTCCTATACTAACTGAATATCTGTTTATCATTTTGTTCATTTGAATTCTTTAATATGTCTCTTGCTGTGTAACTCTTATAGTAGAACTGCAGTAATAATTGACTATAGTTAGACTGGATACAATTGTATCTGCTTGAACTAACAAACTTTAATTTATTTGTTAATGTATCACATTCAGATTTTAAATTCAGCTTTTATAGAGCAACTCCATTTTATTTTCCATATTTTCTTTAAAGGTTTAAAGGATAAAATTTGGAGAGCCTATATACTTAGGTTGTGTTTGTAATTAAACAGGATTTAATCAAAGATCTCAAGTCAGAGTTGAGTGGAAATATGGAAGAACTTATCCTGGCCCTTTTCATGCCTCCTACATATTATGATGCCTGGAGTTTACGGAATGCAATGCAGGTACTATGCCATTTATTAAATAGTATATATACTATTTAATATGTAAAACCTACAATTTATGGTGGTTGAATATGCATTGAAAGTTAAAAGCAATATATTCTTTCACATCATCTGAAATACAGAACTTTTCAGGTCTAAAGGACACAAAAATATTGATGGAATATTAAGATTTAATTACTTTCAGATATTTTTGTTTTCCTTTTGTGTAATTGTCCATTCTTCATCTAGGGAGCAGGAACTCAGGAACGTGTATTGATTGAGATTTTGTGCACGAGAACAAATCAAGAAATCCGAGAAATTGTCCGATGTTATCAGTCAGAATTTGGACGAGACCTTGAGAAGGATATTCGGTCAGATACATCAGGGCATTTTGAACGTTTACTTGTGTCCATGTGCCAGGTGAGTACAGAGTTTGTGTTAGTGGAAAAAACATATTTTATGCTAGTGAGCGTTCTTAATTCCTTCTAATATTTACCTCAAAATATTGCCATCTTTAAAAGAGACAGCATAGAACCCAGTGTACAGATTTCCCTGTAGTTACTGCTAGGATTTATCTCTGTAAATTTGGTTTGTGTAATACACCACTTGAGCTTGGTGTAGTGGTTGTCCACCTGTAATCCCATCCCTTAGGAGGCAGAGGCAGGAGGATGACTGCAAGTTGGAGGCCAGCCTAGGCTATATAGCGAATTCAAGGCCAGCCTGAGCTACATAGCGAGACCCTGTCTTAAAGAAGACAAAGGAGAAGGGGGACCTGGAGAGGGAGGGGAGGGGAAGAAAAATGATAATTAATTTAAGGTTTTATGTATTCCTACTTGAAAATCCAGTCAAACCAACTTGAGGTTCTGTGGTTGAGACAGGAATGAAGCTGTTTGTTCAACTCAAAACTGGCCATACCTTTTCCAGAGCATGAACAGGGCAGTAGCTGCCTAGGAAAATGGGAATGTTTTGTGTTTGAATCCCAACGCAAAAGTCTGGGAAGGTTTTCTTAGCATCTTTGTGTTCAGTCACCTGTGTAGAATACACCTGTCCATATCTTCAGTCTTCCCTTTTGGTTCCTCAGAGGAGCCTGAGACTCTATAGAGAAGCCTTACCTTCTTAAAAGCTCATACATCTTTTCTTTTTTTGCCAGGCTGCCCTCTGTAGAAATTATTCTATTTTCAGTTCCACGAGGGTATATGAAAGGACCTATTTTATTACACTTTTTTAAATTTTTGAGACAGTGTCTTACTGTGTAGTTAGTTCAGGCTGGCCTGGAACTCGCCGCAGTCCTTCTGTCTCTTTCCAAGTGCTGAGAGGAGAGGTGTGAAGCCCCACGTGCAGTTGAGGTCATTTTTATTTGTCTCCATGATAAGTAGGTATATGTTAAGATTATATTTGGATTGTCGGGGATTTAGCTCATTGCTTTTGGCACCTGCCTTAAAAGCACAAGATCCTGAGTTCAGTGTCCAGTACCAAAAAAAAAAGATTATATTTGGATGAAGGAAAAGAAGTTTGTGAAACCGTGTTATTTTCTCCCCCTCAGACTTTAATTTCTTGAAAGCAGTGACCTTGTACCTTTTTACCTAGCATAATGCCTGACACCAGGGAAGTGCTCAGTGTATTTGGTTGCACTAGGGATGTAGCTCAGTGGTGAAGCACTAGCCTGGCTTGTTCAGCGTCCTGGGTTCGAATCCTAATACCACAAAAACAAATATGTATATAAAACAAGCAGTGTTTCTGATGTCTTTGTGGCATGAGTGGACTCAAGTAGAACTCAATCCAGTGCTTATTGATCTTAAATTCCAGCCTGTAGAGAGTTATAATTTTGTCATTTAGGTGATAGTTTGTATCTTTTAAGTAGACATTTTTGTATAACTCATTTTTGTTGTTGTTTAATTTAGTTCTCAAAGCCCTGAAACTCACTTTAATATAATCTCATGAAACCAATTAAATATAAGGTCAGGATTCACATGGTAATAGCTACATCATTACAGTTTCTTTGGAAATGAAAGCTATACAGAACAGACTCTGCATTGATCTTTAATAAATTATTTCTTTAAATCTTAAAAGTAATTAGATGGGGGGTACTTCATAGATCTTTTTCTTCCAATTCCTACCTCCTTCTTTTGCAGGGAAATCGTGATGAGAACCAAAGTGTGAACCAGCAGATGGCTCAGGAAGATGCCCAGCGCCTCTATCAGGCTGGTGAGGGCAGACTTGGGACCGACGAGTCTTGTTTTAATATGATCCTGGCCACAAGAAGTTTTCCTCAGCTGAAAGCTACCATGGAGGCTTATTCCAGGGTATGAGCTTCTCTTCTGTAGATCTGATGTCTATTTTAGGATGTGAAAGTATTAATCCTATCATTTTTCTTTGCAGATGGCTAATCGAGATTTGTTAAGCAGCGTTAGTCACGAATTTTCCGGCTATGTTGAAAGTGGTTTGAAGACCATCTGTAAGAGACTTGTGATTTTGTTTGTTTTGTTTTTAAATGATTAGGGGCTTTGAATGGCTGTTCTCGTTAACTGATTATAATTAATATAGTCTGTCTGGAATCTGCTTAGGGAGAAGCTGATTTAATCTTATGTTTTTATGTGTAATTTCCTATGAATGGTTGGTAATATGATAAAATAGAGCTGTTTGGGAATTTTTCAGCCTTTATCTGTAGGCCTTTCTTGAGAACTGTGCAGGAAGACCTATTGAGTGTGGTGCTTTCTTTAAGATGAATGGGAAAACCCTAAGAACTCTACTATCACCACAATGCGCCATTCTGAGCCCTCAGAATACACCTTGTGACCACTTAAACTGATAAGATCTTTTTTCCTTTTGAAATTAACCAATTTCTGATGCCCTAACACCTATGCCTAAAGAAAAGGAAATTTTGTTGCCAGGGACCATAATGGACTTAGGAAAATATTAATGTACTAGTACACTGGCATTAGCAATTGCTATTGCAAATATTACTGCAGTAATTGTAAGAGATGCCAGATTTTTTAATGTCATTCGGAAATTTTGCTCAAATCTGTATTTTTCTTTTAAATTAGAATATATCTCATATCATTCAGCCAGTTGATAGCTGACTTCATAGAATTCAAGATTTTATTATTGTTCCTTTTGGTAAAATATTTAGTGGAACTTACTTTCCACCAATTTTCACACTATAAAGAGAGAATATATAAAGAATCTAAGTCAGTACATCTGTAGAGAGGAAATAGGGTTTATTTTCTTGAATGAAGGTTGCCTGTCCAATGCAACTAGACAGAAAGATGCTGAGAAAAGTCAAGTGGGTTGGGAGACTTCTCCAACTCCTCTCAGACTTCCAAGATGATTTTATAGAGAAGAAAGGAGGTTAGACGAGATTAAAAGGTGCAGGGGTGGTGGGCTGGTTTGTCGCTAACTCCCGTCTGAAGCTCCTCTGACTTACAGTGCAGTGCGCCCTCAACCGTCCCGCCTTCTTTGCTGAGCGGCTCTACTATTCCATGAAAGGTGCCGGCACAGATGACTCCACACTCGTCAGAATTGTAGTTTCTCGCAGTGAGGTGAGCCAGAGCAGCTTTTTCTCCTTCTTTCTGATCTTGCTTGATTTTGAATGTTCATTTCTTAAAAGTATCTTCATTGGTTGTATATGACATAAAAAGGAGCCCCTCTCTGTCACTGTGAAAGAAGAGCGGGATAAAGCCCAGCATTCACTTTCATGCTGTGAAAGAGACCTTCGATCTAAGACCAGACTTCTGTGTCCCAGGGGAGACAGCTGAAAAGGCCTATCAACAGTACTAGTTTGTGAAAACTTGGGAAGGTTTTTTAAAAAAGATTGATTGATTGATTGTAGTACTGGGAGCCAAACCTAGAGACTTTACATTAAGCTTTTCATTTATTTTTGAAATAGTCTCATTAACTCACAGAATTACCTAGGTTGAGCTTGAATTTACAGTGCTGCTGGCTCAGTCTCCCAGAGTGCTGGGATTACAGTCATGTATATCTTTCTTTTTAAGGTTGCATAATATCTCTATATCACCTACTAATTAATTTATCTTTTAAAGCACAGTTGGGGTACATCCACCTTTTGACTATTATGAATAGTGTTGCTAATGAACATGGGTGCAGAAATATCTGTCCAAATTCCTGTTGTCACTTATTTTTTATGAAGAAATGGATGATGGGGCCAGGTTTTAGCTCTGTAGTTCCGGTGTTTGCTTGACAAGTGCAAGGTCCCAAGTTCGATTTCTAGTAACTACATACCACCAAGCCAGGTGTGATGGCTCATGCCTATAATCCCAGCACTCGGGGGACAGAGAGGCAGGAGGATTGCTGTGAGTTCGAGGCTGACCTGGGCTACAGTATTGTAAGTTCCAGGCCAGCTTGGACTACACAGTGAGACCTTATCTCCAAGAAACAAACAAAAAAACTAACAATAACAAAAAAAAAAACAAAAAACAAAAAATAGATGATGCTATCTGTTGAGATTTTTTTTTTAGAAATCACCTTACTGTTTTCTATCACAACTGTGCTATCTTTCATCTCCAGCTGCTGTGTTCCCATTTCTCAGCATCCACATCAATAGTTAACTGTGCTCAATATTTTTGATGATAGGCATTCTGTCATCAAATGGCCTGTCCTGTCATAGCTTTCGTATGTTTTTTTGTTTATTTTTTTGAGACAGGGTCTCACTGTGTAGTTTAGGCTGGCAGTGATCCTTCTGCCTCAGCCTCCTGAATCCTGGGATTAGAGGTGTGCACCATCACACCTGACCTCTGTTTTTTTAATGACCAGTATTTTAGAATAATTTATAAAACTAATACCACTCTTATCCACTATTTCACACATCAGTGAGTCAGATCTTCACTGAGTAATGCTAACACTTGTATGAATGTTACCTTTAAAAATGTCAGTCACTTGATGTTTCTACCTCCCTTCCCTATTTTGACACACGTTTTCTTGGCACACTTTATTTTTTAACTTGTCCTTTCTTACACAGATTGACCTTGTACAAATAAAACAGATGTTCACTCAGATGTATCAGAAGACCCTGGGCACAATGATTGCAAGTGATACAAGTGGAGATTATCGAAGGCTTCTTCTCGCTATTGTGGGCCAGTAGAAGGGAATATTTTAAATACATGAAGTCCTTCAAATCAGACTGACCTGCATGCAGCACTATCAGCCATCACCTAATGAAAATAGCATCAGGACGGTCAGGGTTACTGTGCTTGGTTTGTACATGTTGTGAGTGCCTTAATTCTAATGTTATTTTTTCCTATATATACAATCAGTATAAAGCCATATCACAAGGATGTAGTGATTTTGCAATATTTGTAATACTTCATTCTCATTGCTTTAGTTCTATTCAAGATTTCAACTTGAATAAAAATTAGTTATGAACAATTGTGTTAAAAGATTGCCAATCACCTCTATCTAGTTCAAAAACTGAAGAAATAGTATTTTAAAAAGTAGCACTGGGCTGGCTTGATTTAGGAATGTGATTGCCAGCCTGGGCACTCCCCTGTCATTCTGGCGTTTTGGGAGATTGAAGCAGGAGGACAGTTAATTTTGGCTGCAACCCAGGGAACCTAGTGACTTAATGAGATCTGTCTAAAAATAAAATAGAAAAAACAGACTAGAGCTGGACAGGCTGAAGCATGTCTGTACTTCCAGCCTCCTAGGAGGTTGAGGCATAAGAATCACAAGTTTGAGCTTAGCCTGGACGACTTAGTGGTTTAGCAAGAACTTGTCTCAGAATAACAAAATTTTAAAAGGGGCTGGGGATGGCAGAAGACAGCTGCTTACCCCTGTCACGGCGAGGAAGTGGAGGGAGAAGAGGAGCGTGGGACAAGAAAGGCACTCTGAACAGCCTCAGTGACCCACCTCTTCCACCCGGGCCCCACCTCTGGATACATGAGACTTTTGGAAGATGGGTTAGATATATACCATAATATTCTGCCTCTTGCCCCCAGCAGACTTATATCCATCCCTGAGTCCCCACATTCTTCACAGTTCCAGCACTGCTGAAAAATTCCAAGTTCAAAGTCTCATCTGAAACTCAAAGCAAACTCAGCTGTGAGCCCTATAAAAATCAAAAAGTTAAATATTTCTAAGATACAGTGACATGGGGTAAATACTCTCATTCCAAAAGGCAGGGGACAGAAGATTGCAAAGGAATTGAATTGATACAAGACCAAAACTCAGCAGGGCACATATTAAATCCTATAGCTCCATGTCCAGTACCAGGGCAAGTTGTGGTAAAATGTGAGCTCCAAAGGGTGTGTGGGCAGCTCTGCCCTGCACCTCTTAGGCTGGCCCCACTTGCTGCCATAGTTTTCCTCAGTAGATTCCTGGCATTTTCAGCTTCTTAGAGTCGCCACTCAGCCTTCAGCTTCATACACCGCCCTCTGGGGGACCCCTACTATGGACTATGACCCTGTCTCTATTTCAGGCCTCCCCCTGAAATGCAGATAGAGGTCTCCGTTATCCCATAACTCTTGCATTCGGCATGCCTGAAAATCAGAACCATTCGGATGATACCAAGATCTCCATCAACTATACATGGATAGCAGAAGTTGGGATACATTACCTTAATCCTGAATGAGCAAGGCACCCTGCGGTTCTTAAAGTCTTAAAGTCTGTGCTTTTACACCTTTGAGTGCAGCATAACTGAGTTCTGGCTTTTTCTTGAGATGACCTCAAGGCATCTTTCCTATTTTCCTGAACAAAGTACTTGGATTTATATGCTAATCTTTTCAGCATCTACACTCCTGAGCTCCTTTTCTGGCCAAGCTGCACATTTTCCAAATTACACTGGTACACTGATTCACAGACTTAGTTTGTTCTACAATTTTAGGAAAGATGGTCACGTTTGTGTTTGTGTAAGAAAGATGGCTGAGGTTGTATTTGTCACCTGATTCAGAATTTGCAAACAGAAAACATTTTTCTAAATGCTTATGTTTGTGACCCAAATTGTTTGGAAACAAAAGCATTTGTGAACTGAAGTACACTGTATTTATCTCTGCTTTGGCTCCTGATTCTCCTTGTAGATCTAAGTCAGCAGTACTCATGCCACAGGCAGAATCTTGGGCTGCTTTGAAATTTCCTCCACCACTTTAATGAGTCCACTGCCTTTCAAATTGGCTCCAGGCCCACCAATTTCTAGGACATCAACAAAATGTAGACAAATTCTTTTTTGGAATGGAGCAGGAATGTTTCTTCGTGAACAAAAAAATTTGCTTCTATTCACAAACTGCATCTGGTGACAAATATGACTACAGCCATTTTTCCACTTTGAAACATCGTGGCTTTCTCTAGCCAAGATTGTGGTTGTCGACAGACCTGTGCACACTTGCTGTGATGCTTTTTTTATGTATTAAAAAGCAGAACTAAAAGAATTCCTGGGATTCGTGAAGGCAGAAGGATACGTTGCTCAACAAGTGTTCAACTGGATGAAACAGGGCCCCTCTGGAAGTAGATGCTGAGCAGAACCCACGTCACGCAGGAGGAAAAGGCACAGTTGGGTTTAAGCCCGTAAAGGAGAGACTGACCCTTTTGCTGTGTGCAGATGCAAGTGCTGACCTGAGGTTAAGTGAACCATTCCCAGACCCTTGTGCATTCAAGAAACAGAATGTGAACAAAGCCAGGCTGCCAGCCATGTGGAAGCTGATGCAAAAGCTTGGGTCACATGGAATAGGTGGATGAGTGGTCTCACTCACTATTAAGCAATAGCTTCCTAACAGCCAACTGCCTGAAATGTGCCTTCTTTTTTTTCCCTCTTTGATTTTTTTTTGTGTGTGTGGAACCAGGGATTGAACTCTTGACTTTATGTGTGCAAGGCAGCAACAGCACCACTGAGCTAAATCCCTAGCCCAAAAGGTGTCTTTTAATGGAAACCGCCCCAGCACACCCTGCTGAGTATGATGTCATAAAGGTCAAGTTTCTCCCTACCCAACACACATCTCTTCTGCAGCCCCTTGACCGGCAAATGAGCTGCATCTTTAAGAAGCTGTACATGAAGGAAATCTTCCCAGGTGTTTTAGTGTCACTGTAGAGGCATCTTTGACTATGAAAGTTCTAGAAACACCTCCATGTCCTCCACTGCAACAACCTCATTGACAGAGCCTGGGAAGATGTCACAGACCGGATCTTAAACTCAGCCTGGAGGAAGCTGTGGTCAGAATGCATCACTGCACATGACTTTGACAGGTCTGGTGCACAGGTGGGAGAGGAAACTGTCCATGGTCAAGAGTATGGGGCTGAATGTCAATAGTACAAATACAGAGGACCTTGTAAAGGACCATGAGGAAGAGCTGACCACGAACAACTTGCTGAACTCCAAAGTGAGCAGCAGAAGGCCCTTGTTGAGTGTTCCGCTAAGGAAGAGGAAGATAGGGCAGAGCTTAGCAGTCGTGGTAAAATCTATCATGGGACAATGGATTGAGTGTCAGGATTTCTTTGGGAAGCATCACCTACATAAGTGTAGCATCTTTACATAACTGTATGTTATGTTAAAGAATGTATGATTGTATTCATGGCTACATAACTGTAAAGAACAGAGATAACATGGACTCTCGTGTCCAGAGGGTTATGCAGTTCAGGAAAAACAAGTGATACTGGCCAGATTTTTGGTCAGATTAACCCTGAAACTAAGAGATAAGAAACCCTGCAGGAGATCTCCCTGATGTCCTTATGGAGGGGACTCTCCCCTAAACCATAACCTTCCCTCCCGCCTTGCTGTCCTCCACACCAGAAGCCTCCTGAAGTAAGGAGGCTTAATGTTCTCTCCGTACTGCACTTTGTTTCATATTTTTGTGATTAAAAAATAAATACAGTTTAAAGCAGATTAAACTTATTTACAGTGAACTTTATGGGGAAATCGGATTTGGTTCCCAACAAATTCGATTCACAATGAGAACTGTTGGATGCGTTAAGCCTGTGAACCAAGGTGTCACTGTATTTGTTCCCATCTAAAACCCCATGAGCCTGGCTTGTACTGTCTGCATTCCTAATAGCTCTGACCAGAAGAATCCATCATGCTCAGCCTAAAACATTCTAAGGTTTTCTCTTGCTTTCCTCTGCAGACCTTTCACCCATTTCCTTCAAATCACTTCCAAAGGCTTCTAAACTGTATGGCGAGGTAGAGTAACAGCAACAACTCTAATTCTCTGGTACAAGTTTTCTTTATCAGCCGTTTTCCTATCAGTGAGGCAAAATACTCAACACTTGCAACTTAAAGGAAAGGTTTATTTCGTAGGATTGTACTCATGGCTGGTTGGCTCTAAGGCAGAAACAGCATAATGTAAGGGCATGGTGGACAGGAAGTGGAGAGACATGGAAGGAGATGGGAACAGGAAATAAACCCTTCCATGTCTTGACCCCAATGATCCACTTCTTCCAACCAGGCTGTACTCCAAACACATGAGACTTTTAAGGGCCTGAAAATTGAAAGGAGGAATAGTGAATATCAGTCATAGTTCAACATTTTTTGAGACAAGGTCTCACTATGTTGCTTTATAACACGACACCCAAAAAAACCTACAACAAAAACTTTCCAGTAATTCTATAATTTTCATGTTTATTAGCATAAAAAAAAGTTATTTTAAAATTTGGCTCTGGTAACACCCTAAGCAAGAAGTTTCGCATGGAGACTTGTGTGCACATGTGCATTTGAATGCTTTATTTTCAAATAATTTGTAATATGTAGCATTTGCAAGGAACTCTGTTGCCCCTTCCTCAAATTTCCAAATAACACTGCTCACTCTTTGTATGTGGGTGTGCATGTGGCCTACAGCATTCAGTTCTTTTTCTGAATCTTTTGAGGGTCAAGAACAAACCACAGACACGGTGTCTCTCCACTCTTCACACTCTAGTATGTTTCACTAAAACAAGGACACTCCCGTGTAGCAGGAAGCATCTTTCTTCTTGAGATCAACACACCATGGCACCTACCCACGTTTCACTTGCTGTCTCCAGAAGTTTTTCTTTTCTGATTTCGAGTGCTACACAGCAGTGCACATCATACTTGGGTGTCACGTATCTTCAGACTCCTTCCGTCTGGAGCGGTTTCCATCCTTGCAGGTGGGTGATGGTTTTGAAGAGTACAGTCTTGGGCTGAGGATGTAGCTCAGTGACTGAGGGCTCAGGTGGCATGCATGTCCTCCAGCCCTGCACAGAGGTGGGGAGGTCTTAGTTCTAGAGAACAGAAAAGGTGCTTGCTCTCCGTGGATCTCACCCGGAAGCACTCAATAGACTTCTCCCAACTGGTGGTGTTAATCTTTATCACTCGATCGTGGCCATCACTTCACCATTTTCCCTCTATACGTGGTACATTACTGCTTGGGGAGCATTACAGAAGTTTGTCAATGTCCTGTACCTTGTCAAACCTGCACTCACCAGATGTAGCATCTGTGTAACACCTGCCTGACTCATCCTCCTCTGTGGAATTACCAAATGGCAATCCTCAGTCATTCCCTGTACATTCCTGGACTGGGATTCTGCTGAACCAGCCTGTTTTGTATTTATTCAATGTGAGCTTGTATATTCTCTTTTTCCTAATTTTTCCAGTACCAGGGGTCGAACTCAGGACCTTGTGCTTGCCAGGCAGGCACAGTGCCACTGAGCTACATCCCCGGACCTGCTGGCATATCCTGAATTTATTCCAGGGGTTGTGTGTAGTCTGTTCTTGTCCTTGTTTTGCTGCTGTCATCATCTTTAATTTGGCCAAAGGAAACCCTGTTACACTGGTTCTTCACAACGTTCTTCCAGTGTTTAAAAATCAAACACACCAGAGATTCATCCCTGTGAAGTGTGGCTGTAGTTCATTAATTTTAAGCGTAATATGTCTTTTTGTGAATAGACTGCTGTTGATAAGCATTGGGGTTGTTTCCAGGCCATTGTTAGCAGGTTTTGCTTTTCCAGCACTTTAAAGGTTGAATTTTGATTGTATAAAACATTTACATTAATACCATATATTTCAAGTCTTTTTATTGTACAAATATTGAGCACCTAAAAGTGGCATCATTTTGATCTGTCTCCAACAGTGACGCTTATTTTTAAAATAGTGTTTCATCAGTCTTGTTTGTTTTGAGACAGGGTCTTGCTATGTAGGTTAGGTTGGTGCTTGATAGGTCTGATCCGTACAGGACAAAGCCAGTATGGAGTTCCTGCTAAAGACCGCCCTTCTCCTTTCTGTAATGCCCCACGTCTCGCCACAACCCCTTTCTGTCACCATTGTCACACGAGAACCCACAGTTAGAAAGTCAGGTGGCGCTCTCCCGCCCCTGGCTAGTCCCCGCCCGCGGACTGTATATACCCGCTGTGCTGTGTCCCGGCTGCTCCAGTCTTTAGAGCGGGCGGCGGGGACCTCT